>CM067366.1:74018901-74202628 GCA_034401795.1 Chaetoderma sp. LZ-2023a | reverse complement strand
GCATGCGACACGTGTGTTACAACAGAGGAAAATTAATCGTTGACAGGATAGAAATGGATTCACAAAAAATGAGTGAGACTTGCGCATCGCCCATCTTGATCCAGAGGTGCCCTGATGATATAATAGCAAACACAGTGAGTAGAGGATTGATACCACCATCAGCCAATGTACACATTATCGAAACAATTAGAATGCAGATGAAAGAATTTGAAAGCCCATGTAAGTAGCAACCACAACAGTGGAAAAATATGCATGGGCGGGTTAGAAAACAAACGTGTTTGCCATCAACCTAATTTATTCTAGGGTGATATGGCTTCACGCTAGATCATGCACAGTAGACATCAAACACGTTCTGTCACGCGAACTGGCACCTATTTCCACGTCGATGCTCACATAGGCTGCAGAAATGATGCTTCAAAAGCGGTGTTGTCTTTAACAGCACGTTGAAAACGTCGGAGTCACAGTCATTTATATAGGAGTAGTTGTGGCATTACAGTATTTTGGCATTTTCGGGGAATCGAACCCACAACCGGCGAAAGCGTCAAGCATCATAGCCCACACACGCTTCCACCACACCAACGCCAGAAAGACATAAAGTCTTACTTTGCCGGTGAGACTTCCAGGATGAAGGGTTCTCATACATAGTGGAATTCTGTGGTAGCTGGTTTTCACCGTAACTGCAACTGATTGCAACTGGCTAGACAGTTAATGATTTATGTGCCCAGTTAGTCACACAGTACATCGCCCATGTACGCACATCACAGATACCACGCATTTTACAGCCATTACAATTAGTTATATAAGTAGATTCATCCATTGAATGGGGATACTCTCATTCTAGGATCGATCCAACGGTTACGTCCATAACGGATTCCCTAATACTCCCACGAACTTTGCAGCTCCTCGTCAGACATATTGCATAACAACGATTTCGAGATATGCTGGTGAATGTCAACTATGGCCCACTCCATCTCCAGTTGGGTTCCGTCGAACTCAAATAACTCCACATACCACTAGGGTTTCTCACGAGGGTCCTTTTGAGGGTATATACATCACCGCCCATCCACCCCACCCACCCACACACACACACACACACACCCACCCACCCACCCACCCACTCCACCCACCCACACACACACGACACACACACACACCACCCACCCACCCACCCACCCACCCCACCCACCCACCCACCCACCCACACACACACACACACACACACACACACACACACAAAATGCAGCTTGGGGTTGTGGTAGTGGGTCCAATGGGACCACTAAAAATCATGTATGATTTTAAGTACTAATTAGTTTTATAGGTATTTGCACAAACATACCCACAAAATCTGGCATTGGACCCTCATAATGCACAGCTGTTAGGCATTAGCCCGTGGTGCTCTCTAAATCTAGCATGAATGAGAAAAACTACATGGAATCCAAAATTTCCGTTTCAGATCTCCAGATTGCAGGTTTGGACTCACAGATTTCAAGTTGTGGGGTCACTGACTTCCAAAATTAAGATGTCGTGAGAAACGCTGCATACCCATAATTACCTAAATGCCGTGAAGAGTCCGATCTGTTTCAAAAATACATGACGTCGTAATCAAAATGTGTTTGCTTATGCCACAATAAAATTACGCATGTCCAACACGAAAGAGGCAAAGGTCCCGCAGTAACAGTCTGACGTGTATGTCTATAGAAGAATTAACAATTTAATAACCAATATGTTGAGTATTTTAAAACTAATTTGACTTATTGACCTTGAAATTGAGAGTTGGACAATTCATTGATCAACGTGCTAAAATCGGTTCAAACGAGTGCGCAAAGCGGGCGGAGCTTAACTAGAAATTCTCGGAGAATGTTTTATTTGTAGCATGTCTTGTTTAAGCTCGTGGTCTCTGTATCATATCGTCCAGGCTAAGAAGCACTTGTAATGAACATAGGTTCGGCAATAGATGAATCCACTTTTAGCTCTGCACGCCCATCTCTGGCTAAGCCCCGCACATGCTTTGCGCGTGTTGGGATCGAGTTGTATACTTTGATTAATGAATTTTCAGAATAACAATGTCATGGTAACTATACAGCTAACGTGTTGAATATTTTGAGAATAAATTGACTGGGGCTGTTTTTGGAGCGATTGCATTCATCTGTATTAGTCATCTTTTCTTATGCAAATATATAAATAATGTATGCTTATTGTAATTGGTTGCTGCCATTGTCTTGTCCTAGAATGAGCGAATAGTGTGAACTGGTCAACTCCTGTTGTATGCAAAGCAGGTTTAGCGGCATGTGTAAACCTGTTTTGATCTGGGTTGGGTTCGAACACAAACCCCACACCCTCCCATAAGTCGCGGTGTGTGTCCGTGCGAATTTCTGATGAGAAGTACATACCTTGGGAAGCCATTTCCTGAATTCTTAGTAATAATAATCTCTAGTTGATAGAAACAGAAAGCTATATCGTCCATTGTGTTTTGATGTTTGAGGATATTGCATGTGAACATTTCCATACCACCAGGTCTTACAAATATGCAAGGTAACTGCAGATAACTACATGGGCCGGTATTGGACCAATGCCGGAGCAATACCATATGCTACCAAGGAAATATCTTTTATATTTTTGTTGAAGTGGGAACGTTGTGAAGCTTTTCTCGAGTTCGTTCATTTCAGCCAGGATTCCTTGGTGTTCATTTCGCATCTCGAAGAATCACTCCAGATGTTCACCAGTTGTGTAGTATTTAGCGGCCATCTTGGATATTTTCCCCGCCAATTACTCCCATACTACTATCACAATCCAAAATTTAAAAATGTCTTCTCCAGAACCACTGGACCGATTTTAACCAAATTGGTAGCAGGGCGCCGGAAGTAAAACTGAGAGGTGGGGGCAGGTTCCACAAAAGGCACACATATCTGAAATGGTGTTACCCCTCTCATGGAAGGGTGTTCGGGGATACCAAAACCACCCACCCAAGTACCACAAGAAAAAAACATTGAAAGGTGCAGGCTCTGCGAATCGTCTTCTGCATGCTGAGTTTCCTATGATCCATATGTAAATATTAGAGCAATGTTGAGTGAACTCATGCATTCTTTTGTCCCTTGTACTATTCCCAATTCACATTATAGTGGACAATGATCATGTGATGCCTGCTTCTAGTCAATTGGAAACTGTGACTAAGCGATGTTTAGCCACCTCCCTGTGTGTACTGTGCACGCATACATGGAACGTGCGGGTCTCAAGTTTTTGTTACTCCCAGGTCACAATGTGACATATGGGTGAATGCGTGCGTGTGTGTAAGAGAGTACGTGAGCGAGCGAGTGCGACACTGAGTGGGCGCGGGTATGCGTGGGTGGGGCGTGGGTGGGGCCGGGTGTGAGTGGACAGGCGGCCGGATCAGTGTGTGTGTGTGTGTGTGTGTGTGTGTGTGTGCGCGCGCGCGCGCGCGTGCGTGCGTGCGTGCGTGCGTGCGTGCGTGCGTGCGTGCGTGCGTGCGTGCGTGCGTGCGTGCGTGCGTGCGTGCGTGCGTGTGTGTGTGTGTGTGTGTGTGAGTGTGTGAGCGCGCGCGCGCATACATGCACGTCTACAAGGTGCAGTTTGCATGGAAAAAAGTTTGATTGGTCCCTAATTCCTAATTTTATTTGCTAAATACACCTTTCCCAGATAAATTGCTCAGCCAGCAGCTGCCCGGCTTTGGATGAGTATTGCACTAAAAGACAACCTAGCATAAAGAGTTCCTAAACTACAATCACAAAATTATTGAAGTCATGCACCATTGCAAAGCTCATCCAATTTTCTAAACATTTATGGGATGTTTTTTTTTAATTTTTACAGTTATTAGCATATATAAAATACACATTGTCCCCAGATTTAATAAATCAAGTGGCCAATAGGGTGTATTTCAAAATTATAACTAGCTTTGTGAAATTTTTTGCTAAATGTAAAAAATAATACATAAATGTTTAGAAAATTGTATAACCTTTCCAATGATGTATGACTTCAATAATATTATGATCCTATAAGTATACGTCTTCATATAAATGCTGTAAGTGTGTTGTATCTGAACCTTGTAGTGATTAGTCAAGTAATACTGTTCGAGCATCGTCTGGCCAGTTTGCCAGCCAGAAGTTTTGCGAGCGATACTTTGTGGGAAGGTATTTTCCCAAAATACGTCAATCTGGGAAAGGTTTATTGTGGCCCAATACCTTCAGCGGTTTCAGAAGAAGTGTTTTTTGTGAAAACTAGGTTATCAAAGACGGGCGCAAGTCAACTCGACTAATTATTTTGAACATGTGAAGCTCTTGCCTTAGATGAAGTTTTGTAGTTTCAGGACAATGAGCCAAGCAGTTTCACAAAAGATCTTTAAATGTAATTTTTAAAATAACTTCCCGGGACCAACCGTGGATCTGATCCTATGAATCCATCCACACAGTTGTTCTTGAGAATTCGCTTAAAGACAAAAGGTGGACAGATGATGCACGGATAGACAGATGACGGACGGCTGACATAAAATAAGTTGATTACTAAATATAATAAATTCTTTACGGTGTTAACTATTCTGGGGAACCTTTAAAAACTAATATTATTGGAAGGTATTGTTTCCTGAGGTAGCAACGCCACCAAGTCAAATTAGTAACAAATTTTTCAACAGTTGGCGTGTATTGAATGAGTGATTCAAATTATGATTACGCATCCTCTTACATAGCCATATTGGCGTGTGTCGGAGAGGCATCTGCCCAGGCTCAGACTAATCAAAGGAGACCTTCAAATGACTGATTTTGTTTTCGTGTGGGCAGGGGCATCATCGCTTATGGCTAGAACTAAAAAAGCCTGACGTGCCTAAACTTGTATCACGAACGTAGGAGTTGGTAAGGTGAGTGGGGGCGGGGTGCTCATAGTCCTACACAAATTACAGTATTCAAAAGTCCAAGAGAATGATTTTTATTACTCAGAATGCAGAAGATGGATTCTAGGCGCATCTAATTTCCACATTCTTCCTAGAGAGTCCCAACCCCATGACCACACCCGCCTCCCACTCTGTAGGAGGGGAAACAACAAATCTTAGACTCATTCCTTAACTCCCCCACCGACATCGAGCCCGCACTAGGGCCATGTGTATACACATTCTTTCTACCTTTGCATACAGCATATGCATCACGCGTCAATTTAAAAATGTGATTTTGAGAGGTGTTGTCAATTCTAGTAATATCGCGTAAATGTTCCATGAGTGTCGGCGGGAATCTCCCCTGTGTACGAGCTACCATGCATATTGGCTGCGCCCAGCCGCCCATCACCGCACATATATTCTATTCTATACCCACTAAGGCATTAAGGAGAGTGGGACATTATTATGTCATATTCCTATTTTACATTTACTTGCAAAATGCGTGGAACGTGTTCTTATTTGAAGTAACACAAGAATGATAATAGACAAAACACATCAATAATAAAGTGGTGAATATGTCACATGTAACTACCACTACATAAATAGCGACTTATAGAGTTGTGAATTGAACATAGAAACCAGAGTCCACAGAGCCTCACCATTAAACTTGTGAGTTGAATGTGAAAACCTGGGTACACATAGTAACTCCACGTCACTATTACACTTCTGAGTAGAACGTGATAGTCAGGGTGGAGGAATGATGGCAGGACATTTGCCTACATGTCTAGTGCTGCTGGGAGAGAAAGGTGTTTGTATTTTCTCTCTGGTGTAGAACCATTTTATGCAGAAAAAAGATATCTCCAGCCTAAAAGCACTCCCATATTACGTTATGGGCGGAATGCAAAAACACGTTACAACCGAACATCAATACTGCTCAGTCTGCATTGAATATTCTAAAAAAACATCTTTTAAAGTTCTAACCTAAATTTTAATTTTTTTTATATAGAAATAGGTAAAGGGCACAGCTGCCCCCGCAGCCCCCGTGCTTTCGGCGCCCCTGATTGGTAGGATACATCCTTGTTCTTGTTACTACTCTGGTCAAAATCTTAGGTTTCTACTTATACGCGATGGCCTTTACAGTTGAAATCATAATGCATTTGTGCCAGGTGGGCGATACAGCTCCCTTGAGACTCTTGTGTTAAAAGAAGTATTAAAAGAAGCTTCGGAACAAACCTACAACCACGCTGATGAATACCCTGAAACTGATTTAACAGGATCAGTTCCAAGTAGAATTGTTTCAACACGGCTCAACATAGCGTTCTCCATGATAAACGGCTTGGATATTCTAGATCAAAATATTAATGAAGCATATTATGTAAATGGCAGGGTCTTGTTAACTCCCTTTGAGTAAACAATGCGACTGAAAGGTTGTGCTTGCTTCCCAATGGACCGTGTTTATCCATCAATCGTATGACGTCATAACACCTACGTGACGTGCAGGATGAAGTCATAACCAATGCCATTATGAATGACGTAGATAAGTTCGTTACGAACGATAAATTGATGACAGACTAAGCGTTGTATGAATTATATGTCTTTACTATTTAACAAAGATACTGTTGATATTTTGAAACTAATTTGACTGGGGGCTGTGGCGCTGTTGCTGACATAGGCAAATAGGTTTCAAAATATTCAAAAGCTTACCTGTAGAGTTTTCTGGAAATTGATAGTCAGGCAGTTCAGGGATCGATCGATCCCAACGCGGCGTAGTGTTTGAGGGGATTAGCTACGGGTAGACGGGGCATAGCTAAAACCGGATTTCTCCTTTACGCCATTATATTACTCATGATAGAAGTGGTCAATGGCTTGATGCTTCCAGCGATCAGCATGCTGTGGCTTCTAGAATTATTATCTTGTAAGGGGATGGTAATCACAATTTGATGCATGATAGATTCGATTTGCGGTGCTAATGAGATCATCTTGGCGTCACGGTGCATTACTTGTGTTGATGTTGGTAATTAATGTGATGGGTTGGCACAATAGTAATATCAACACAATCGTTACCTGTTCATGCTAAACAATTTATTCCGAATATACATCAATACATTTCAATGAATTTTTATCAAATTCTTAAAACGCATTTACGGTACATCTATTGGAACTGAACGTGAATATATTGATGTAGCCGCATCGTGCCATGTGGTTAATTGATGTCTGTGGAGCTTGGCCACCAGCGGTTCCTCCGCATGACTGTCCTTGTCGTGTGTTGATATCAGTCTCCCATACGCCATTGACTACCGCCTTCACCTCAAACCAGCCATTGTCAGTATCTCCGCAGTTCATGTCAACATCTACCATCCAATAATGAGCGCCATATCTAGAATTATAAAGGTAATTATGAATATGACAATACTTAGTATATTGTGACAGTAGATGATATAGCACAGTTTGCGAAACAGGAGATGTTTTGTTTAAAGGCAGCAACAACTTCCAGTCAAATTAGTTTCAACATATTCAACAGCTTATCTTATCATTGATTTTATGACGCACTGCCAAACTATAGCTGACAGCTCTATGACTGAGCCTATATGCCAAGGCAGACAAGCTAAGCTGTTTCTGATTGGTTGAAAACTAAATCACGACAGCCATCATAGGCTGTAGAACTGTATCATCATTTAGCTACTAAAGCCTGATTATCTTTCGTTGTCAGCGTGATAAAAAGCTAAAATGTCATGGATGGATTACGGGTGGCAAATTCTATCTTTGGATAGTTAGTATAAGATAAGGTGAGATTTCCTTTAAAAAGAAGCTTCAAAATTATTAGCGTATACGTCTTTAGGGAACTGACTCATAGAGGCTACTCGATTACACTAATTTCCAGAGAAAGGCATTATAAGTAACACAAATCGATTTTGTCCGAGATATACTATTTCTATTGTAAATCCAAGTTGCTAGTGAACAGCTTTAATAGTGAGCTTCCGGTTTCAACCGCTTAGCTAGGCAGGCAGGCAGGCAGGCAAGCAGGCAGGCAGGCAGGCAGGCAGGCAGGCAGGCAGGCAGGCAGGCAGGCAGGCAGGCATGCAGATGAATGGATAAACAGACAGACAGATGTCCAACGGGTGGACAGATTGACGGATGGGCGGACAGACAGACATATGCTAGTTTTGAGTCACAACAACTAAGTGTATTATTTCTATCTGACACTCTAATACCTACGTGTTCATGCTATTAACACCTTCTCCACTGCCAGTATTGGTTGTCCATAGCGCTGGTGTTCCAGCAGGCTGTGCCCCCTGATATGACCCCTGTCCTGATTCCGCACCGTACCAGTCAAGCTTTGTGTCTCCTGTTGCCCATGCGGCATACTTGGCGTAGTAACTGCTGGTTCCAGTGTGTCTATGAGTGATTGATATTGCGCATGCGCTACTTGAGACATCGTATGTACAACCTAAGAACATAGACATTGATGTTTCTGTTCAGAACTTGAGAAAACATAAGAGGTCAACATTTGTTGCTGATTGTAATGCACCAACAGAGTCGCGAATAATGCTTTATTAATCTGTGATGCAATCGAAGATTATTATAATCTTACCAGATCGTTATTCTTTATTATTCTCAGTGCTCCAAACTTGGTCAACTTCTAATACCCACGAGGAGCAGGGTGCTTGTGTTTTTCTGTTGGATTTGCCCAAATGTTTCCGCACTATCGAGGTTTCCGTGGGCCCCATAAAATGCAAGGGGCTTTTCATTATTGATCTTTGAAGTACGACTACACCTACTGTAGGCATACTTGTTACCCTTGAGCTCTTTGATGTCTGGCCATGTAAAAGGTCACCATGATCTTGGATCCCCTACTTCAATTCCTGAAAAACTGACCCATATGGAAGGAATCGGGATTTTCAACATGAATTTTGAACGGTGACAATACAACTACCATTTTGATCCGATCACTAGCATACTTCGTTAGGATGTTATCATTGATCTCCCATTCAACAGAAAATGTCGCCGGACATGTCAGAAGATACCCTGTGACATCATTTGATGTTAATATCATCCATGGATCATATAGCAATGCCAGGTGCATCGCTTAGGCTTCGACGTTACCAGTTCTCGTTTTTGGCACAAATTACCCCTCTTCATTAGAGACGGCAAGTCGCTCATATATCCATGGCAGAGGGCGTGGACATATTAGATGATACCCGGTGACATCCTCTAGTGTTTCCATCACCACTGAGTCACATACCCAGGGGGAAGGGCACCCCATTGGCCTTAAAATAACCACTTTTAGTTGTTAATAGAAATGACTTTCGTCAGAGAAATTCAATAGACATGTTAGACGATAGACATCATGTAACATCCGTTAATGCCAACACCACCCCTATATAGGCATATTTGACGATACCCTTTGACACCCTTTTTTGTTTCTATCATAATTGGGTCACATACCCAGGGGAAGGCACCCCATTTGAGGCCTAAAGTTATCAGTTTTCGTTTTTGTCAGAAATTACATCCCTTTCATCAAAGAAGGTCAATAAACATGTCACATCCCAGGAGGAAGGGCACCTTTTGGGCTTTAAAGTTACCAGATTTCGGGTTTTTTACAGAGATGAATTCAACTTAATGGACCTTTCCGGTTTTAACTATGCCACGCTCATCTCTAGCTAAGCTTCACCCCCACCTCACTCGTGTTGGGATTGATCGATCTCTGAACACCCTGACTATCAATTATAAAACAAACTACACAGGTAAGCTGTTGAATATTTTGAAACTATAATTTGACTGGGTGCTGTTGCTGCCATAGGCAGCAACAGCGCCTAGTCAAATTAGTTTCAAAATGTTCAACAGCATGTTTATTAAATAGCAAAGAATTACAAAGACATACAATTTATACAACGTGTCGGACCCTGAGATTTGTTGACGGTCTATATGGAAACCTTTGTGACGTAATGATCGTGACCTCATCATGCACGCGTTGAGCTGATTATAACGTCATACGAGGTCAGGTGATGGATGGATCTTCTGGAAAGCTGAATTGTACACGTCTAATGAGCGTATTAGAAGATATCCTATGGCACATCTTGTTGCCCAGGCAACCCGACATTAGTAACAAAGAATTACTAGTTTTCGTTTTAGCAGAAATGAACTTCCCATGCTCGGAGAAATTGAAATAAAAAATAAATAAAAGTTGCTGCCGTAATTTATTTTTGTTCCCATCGACTTGAAATTTTGACAACTTCTGGCTTATGGACTGAGCAGCTGTAGTATCAATGTTGAAGTTGTTCCACCCAATAGTTTTCGAGAAATCAGCATTTCCGTACCAAGGTCTCCCCATAGTAAACCCATGAGGATTTCAAGTATGGATCTTTGAACCGCGTATACACCTAGCGTTTTTATCGGTATAGCACCAGCTATGTTCAATGATCATATATAGGAATAGAGATAATAATATTTCTTACAGGTGAATACTCATACCAAATTGCTGGCGAATAAAATTGTTAAAATTGTATGCTTTTAGCGGCTTAAAGGCCAGACATCGTAAATGTACAGTTACCTTAGGAAATGTCTTCTAGTTATTATTATTATTATTATTATTATTATTATTATTATTATTATTATTAAATCAATCGTGTAATGAATGAATCCAATCTGTCACTCAAGCATTGACGTCATAATTGACAATAGCACCCAGTCAAATTAGTTTCAAAATAGTCAACAGGTTTCCCTGTATAGTTTTCTGGAAACCGATAGTCAAAAGGTTCATGGATCCATCGATCCCAACCAGATCGAGGTGTGGGCGGGGCCTAGCTAAAGATGGGTGGCGCATAGCTAAAACTGGATTCCTCCATTATGGGAATATTTAGAGGCTATTTTGACCACGCATCTGGAGCAACCATTTGCCAATCAAATTAATTCTAGAATAGTAAATAACGTATGCATCCATGTCTTGATATTGAGATCTGAAGATTTCTGCAATAAAATATAGATATATGTAGTCAAATTGTCGTTGTTGTCATTTCTTCATGCCATCTGTATTGTTGTCGCTTTAAGTCGTTGATGTTGTTGTCATCTTGGCCCTACCCCACCCACCCACAATGTTTGCACATATGGCTAATACTAGAGATTAACAACCCATAGTGACCTGCTCGTCTGTTGTGATCAATACCGCCACGGATAAACATGTCCTGTCCCACAATAGTCTGCTTTTGCACGAAGATCACAGTCCGGTGTTGACCGGTGGTTATGTCAGGTGAATTTTGTTGGGTTTGTCCTCGAGTTGTGTGACCTCCAGGTGGAGGAGTACCTCCTGTAGGTGGATCTGGAAGAGATAATAAGACAAGATAATTATCATTCATGCAGTAGATAGGCAGGCATTCTACCATCCTCATACCAACTCTTTCCCAGTCAGACACCCACATATGGCAAACAACAGCAGTGAAATTGTGAAAACATGGCAAACTGGTGGCATGAGTGAAATTTGTGAACATCAGTACGGGAGTACAGCACCATATGCACAAATCTTGGATGTAGATCACGCTAATCAGCCAACTTAAACAGCTCTTTATCCCTCGAATTTGTTATAGAAAATTTCAATTTTCTCATGAAAAATGTCCATTTACAGACCAAGAGAAGCCTATTTTTGAAATTTACTACTGGAGTGACTGGCTCGGTTATTGAGCCAGTCATTCAAATGGTAAATGTTCAAAAATAGGCTTCTCATGGTCTCCAAATGGACATTTTTCAAGATAAGTGCTGAAGCCGTTTTTGGTCAATGTGGGTGTTAACGGTTTTAAATAACTTAGATTGTTACAGACGCATAAGCAAAGAGGAGTGATGTGTGTGTGAGCCATTGGTAAAATTTATGATCCGCAAACACTTATGTAATGGTTTTTAAATTATCATTCACGTAACATGGTTCAACGGGTACCTTTGTGTCCTGGTGGAAGCATGTGACAACGCAATTGAGGATTCCAGTTTATCCATCAATCGTATAACATCATAATCAACTACGTGACGTGTAGGATAAACATTTAATTGACGGACAAAGTGTTGTTGTGCGAATTGTATGTCTTTACCAGTTAAGAAACATGCTGTTGAATACTCTGAAACTAATTTGACTGGACACAACCAGTACCCAGTCAAATTAGTTTCAAAATATTCAACATGTATAGTTTCCTGGATATTGATAGTCATGGAATAAGGGATCGATCGAGCTCAACATGGGCAACGCGTGGGTGGAGCTTAATTGAAGATGGGCGGGGCGTAACTAAAACTGGATTCTTTCATTCTATTAAAGGTGCATATTCACAGCAAAATGTCTGAAAATAATATTGTTTAAATTGTAAACTTTAAACTTAAACGGCGGGCCTAGATGTAATGAAACGAAATAAATCTTAGCATATGATGATTTCATTATGGATAAATTAATATAATTTTTAAGTTGTTAATTTGAATTAGGGGCTCGTGCCTCTATTTCAATTTCATACCTTAAAAATTTAAAAACTGGTATTAATTTATATGGAATTAAATCATCATATGTTAAGATTTATTTTGTTTCATTATATATAGGCCCACAGATTAAGCCTTTAAAAGGATACAATTTAAGTAATTTTATTTTCAAGCATTTGACTGTCAATGTGTACCTTTAATTTTTACAAGCTATTGACATATAGTTTTGATTCATCATGTCCTTTGTGTACAAAATCTTGTAACCCAGATAATGATGGTTGCTGGGTCAATACCAGTCCATTAGCCTGCATTATCAGGAAGGCATCACTAAGGGGAGTCTTAAAGCCTTAAAACCAATATTCAATTGTGAACAGTAAATGCAAAATCCGTTTGGACACAAAACGTGATATACCTATGATCTTTACAGAGATATTTGATTGGGATAATGTATGTAGACTTACCGCCAGTGATGATGGCGAGTATTGGCGCATCATTGTCAGTTATTCTGATATTGGCTCGGCCATCTCCTCCCACTGAAACTCTGGTGGCGCAGTCATCTATAAGGTTACAGTAGTCGCCCTGAGGCAGTCCAGTGTCCAGCGTGGCATCCATACGACCATTCTTAGCCATTGCGAAGAAACCTTTGTTACCACGAGAAAATGCAACTTCGTCGTTCTGGTTGTACCAGTTACCAATCTCTGAGTCACCGACGTAGTTCCTGAAAGCTACCATGTTCGCGATAGGACGCCAACGATGTTCGCATACCCACCCATCTCCACCAATGCCATCGTGGTAGGGAACAGCTTTTATGGACTCATCAGCATTATGTGGCGGCCCTGCATCACGATTTGTGAATGCGAAGCTGCTCATTACCCGGGTAAAACCATAAGGATATGCCAACATGAATGCCACGCCTAGTTTGTATCGGCGTGGATCTTTGTAGTTGGGTGCATCACCATCTCTCTGGTTGTCATGGTTGTCAAGGAAGACCAGTGCTCTGTCCGATTGGGTCATCCCCCAATTAAGGTCTACAACATTGTTGAATTGACCGAAGTCGTTAATACCGGCTGCAAGCTTTTTGCAGTAGCGGAATTCAGTGACATATCCAAGATCTGCGTAGTCCTGTGTGTGGACAGCGCCATCATTATAGTCGACTACTTCGTGCATCATGAATGGAGTGGCGCCGGCGCTGAACCATTGCGTATTCAGATTGTGCAGCATACCGAATATAGCTTCAATATCTGTTGGCCACATGTGCTTGGAGGCGTCGAATCGGAATCCTGCAACTCCCATGTCAATAAGATTGTTTAGGAACTCGGCTATCTTCTCTCTCACATTGGGTCTTTCCTATAAAATTAAGGGGCAAACAGATCACATGCGTATGACGAAGGTTTTTTCCCAAGTGGCAAAAATCTCAATCTTATTGAAAATCACATATAGTTTTAGGCTTACGCTAGCGTAGATTTGTGTTTTTTATGGGTTTTTTATTTCATGTAAATAATAAAGCGTTTCTTCATTTCATATTTTACGGCTTTAGATTAGGCATTTAACTAGTTATTAAACCTATATTATAGCTCAGAAATAACTTAACGTGTACTGTTGAATAATTTGAACATAAGTGTGTCTTCAAATGCACAGTATATCAGTGGTAATGTATAAGCTACTAAAAATTGTAAAGGCTATTCTAAATTTAAAAGATACCAGAAAAGTAAGATTTTCCTAAGGAATCCTAACCTAACGTTGAAGTGATTAAAAAACTGACGGTGAAATGGTCATTGTGCAGGTGAAATGGACATCGTCTAGTCAACGGTTAGTGGCGTTCATTCAGTGAAGCACATGTTTTCCCACAGAAGGCAATAGAGATTCTTTTCTTATTGTATTTGAAGGAATGTGCTGATTATTTTGTGCAATTGTGCTGCCACAGACGTCACCTATGTAACCAGGGACTTTATCATGGCATTGGTCTGCTGCAAGGCAGCTGGACAAAGCTAGAAGTAGCTGTTGTCAAGGAGGTCAATCAGACTGTTATCGCCATGGCGTGGAACCGGTATCAGAAGACCGGTCAAATGAACAACCGTCATGTTGGAGGATGTGCGAAGGCCGACACATACGACAGCGCATAGTCCTTGAGTCCTTGTCAGCTGTGCCTGCCAAAACTGAACAATCATGTAATTATTGTATTACAAATCCGCTTCATAGCGACGCCACTGTTGGCGATATCCACACAGACCGTTGAGAACAAACTGCTTGGCAGTGAGGGTATCCATGACAGAGAGCAAACATTTCAATTGGACTCCTGCTCAATAGGAATTTGTATATTGTTCACAGACGAGTTGATTTGCTGATGGCAACGTCGTGGAACAAGGCCGCTATCGTGGAGGGTCAGTCACGGTGTGGGGTGGTATTAGTGCTGGTAACCATACAGATCTCGATGTTCTCCATCCTTTGCCTGGCCATGTGTTGTTGCGATACATCACAACGAGAGCATAGGCATGGGTGGCGTTATTAGTCTGTCTCCACGCGCGTGCTCAGCCATCTTTCCACACTCTACCCCTACCCGCCCCCCCCCCACACACCCACACACACACCCAATCCCCCAACCCCTCTGGTCATTGGGACCTTTTTCTTTCCTTCACAATTAAAACTCAATTTGGGAGCACACAACCAGGCTATCATATATAGGCATTTAATGCCTTTGACGTGTTACATGGCCGAGACCACCATCACAGATAGCTTTATTATTAATTTGTGTACAGATGGATGAACTTGAACAATGCAGATCGCCTTACTTAGGGGCACAGTGGCGCAGCTTGACCTGGTATCGTTCCAGAGACACTCAAATTACAAGCTCAAACCCCTAGCCACTTGCACTGCGCCTCCACAGAGCTCACTCATTCTGATGAATGGCAATATGCGACCGACACAGAGATAGTTAACTTCTTCCTGAGAAACGAATGTATCGAGCAAATGAAGTGGCTAGCGACTTGAATCGCATTGAGCATGCTTGGGACCTTCTGCAGACACCCATTTCTACGTGACCAGTCCAACCCGCAGCCACACGCCTAAAGGAGCTTTGGCAGTCCTTGACAGATGATTTGGGAAACAAACCGGAAGTTCGGTTGCGGTCTTTGCTTGACAGCATGCAGAGAAGGTGCCCGACTGTAATCAGTACTGAGTAGCTGGGAAACCCTGACTGTGGCGGATGGCAGTGCCATCAGTATATGACTGTAGTTCAGACACCACATGTTGCATGGTTACCGCTGTGACTGCGTTTGTCACACTTGGCTGCACAATACCATTGCTTTTATAGCTTGATAGTTGCAAAAGAAATGTAGTTCAGGCCATTTGGATTCTGATATGTATTCCTATGTTCAATATTTCCTGTCATTGTACGTTATCCTTAGCAATTTAGCAGTATATGAAGGTAGATTCATACGTCGTTGGTTTTCAATATCGAAATAGGCTATTTGTTGTTTGCCCGTTTCTTGGGAATGATTGTCCAAACATAAGATCGTTTTTTAAATTTGAAAACAACGTATCATCAAGTATAATATTAAGTCTTTCAACTCTTGAATTCTCAGAATCTCAATTTCAAAATATACTATACAGGTAAGCCTTGAATATTTTAAAACCAATTTGACATGAAACTGCTGCCATAGGCAGCAACATCTTCCAGTCAAATTAGTTTCAAAAATATTCAACGGAATAATTATTAAATTGTAAAGGGTGCTTGGTGTTTATTCTATCGTGCTCAACACGTTAAGCCTACAGCTGGGTGCATATGGCTACAACTCACTTGATTTAAGTCAGCTAGAGTAAGAAGGCGGCAGTTTCTAATATTGTTCAAGTCGCCATTATTGCCGAAACTGCTGTCACAACGAAAGTTATTAAAATCTTCCAGTGAATATGGCACGCCGGGAAAATCGAATGTGCCGCCATTAAAGCTTGTGCCGGCGTTGCCAGTTCCGCTACGTTCAGTTCCGGTCATGTGGTTAATAATGATATCCGGGAAGATTCTGCAATGAACATAAACTGGTCATTAACATAAAATTAGACAAAACATATAATTAATAGTCTGGGGCCGTATTCACGAAGAGTACTTAATTACGAATAAAAATGCTTAAATCTGGCGTATGTCCACAAATACGCCATAAAGTCTGTGGTTCCCTACATTAGATGAATATATAACGGTCTCTGGATACGACGTAGTCGGGTCTTGTAAATAGGTGCAATCAGTTAGGTGGGGACGTAACTTAGGCACTCTCGTGAGTACGGCCCCTGATAGCCAATAAGTGGGTCCTTTTCTAGCTGTGTATGTCTCGTCCCTTCCTTCGCTACGCCCAATTTTTACAAGTGCTGGAATCGACTTACATACGATGAACCATGAATTCCCAGAACTTAAATTTCAAGGAAATTTTGCGTGAAATTTTTTCAATATTTTGAAACTAATTTCACTGGTGGGAGGACTGTTGCTGTCTATGTCCATTGTGTACTAATTCTCCTGACTCTTATTTACCTTTCTGAATAACTCATAAATTAATTAGACAAAATCTCCACATCTGCTCCCTAAGCTTACTCTTCCCTCCATGCACTTTTCTCAATACGGTTGCCTCTTACTGGCCTACTTTTCTTTCCGACACCTATTTCTGTCTTGAAAATCATTATCTCCATTACATCATTTTGAAATCTATATGGCTAGAAACTGTTGAAAGAGTTTCCAGTCACATTAGTTTCGGAATCGTTAACACTATATTTCTGGGATTGTGGTGGTTTGCTTATTCATAGAGTGTAAATTCATAGCAGATTGAAAGTAGTTAGCTGTAAATTGACAACGGAGCATGGTTAGAGTTCTCGTGTCTTAATAAATATGGACAGTTTTCCAGTCAGTAGAGAAAGTAGAATAAAAAAATATGATATCTAGTAGTTGCAACGACTATGTGGCATTTGAACATTGCGCGGTGGGTAAATTACACAGAAATGCAGAAATTTCCTAGATCTCGTGCAAATTGACTTCTTTTTATGGGGGGGGGGGCGTGGGGGGGACGCGATGAATTTAAGTTTAATTGTCGACGTTCACAGTTTCGAGAGCTTGAATATGTCCATTCTCAACTTATGTGTAATGAATGGTTCCCGGTGTTAACTTATTACCTGACGCCTACATTGTTACATCGTTCTATCATGCTTCTCAATGCGGCTTCATCTCCCGAGCGAGAAACCAGCTTGTAGCTCACAGGCTGATATCTCTCCCACCATGGCCGATCCGCAACAATAGGATGTTCTTGTGGAGGTGAAACCTAGAATGAATGAATGAATGAACGAACGAACGAACGAACGAACGAACGAACGAACGAACGAACGAACGAACGAACGAGCGAGCGAACGAACGAACGAACGAACGAACGAACGAACGAACGAACGAACGAACGAACGAACGAACGAACGAACGAACGAACGAACGAACGAACGAACGAACGAACGAACGAACGAACGAACGAACGAACAAATGGTTGGACAGACAGATGGATGGACTGACGGATATATGTGAGTGTGATGGATGGATAGATGGATGGATGGGCGGGTGCGAGGGTAGTTGGTACGTACGCGCGTGAGTGCGTGCGTGCGTGCGTACGTACGTGCGTGCTTGCGTGCGTGCGTGCGTGCGTGCGTGAGTGCCTGAGTGCGTGCGTGCGTGCGTGCGTGCGTGCGTGCGTGAGTGAGTGCCTGAGTGCGTGCGTGTGCGCACGTGTGGTTACAAAACATTTGGCCATATGACATATGAAAGGGGGGTCCTCTGTGGTACTCAAGTATCGGACGTCTTGATCAAGGTATGTCGGTAGTGATGTGCCAATGGGCCTTTCCAGTTTATCTTTCCATGATATGACGTCACAATCAACTGCATTGAGGTGTAGAATGACGTGATAATCAATTCTGACGTCATGGATGGCGTAGATAAGTACGTCACGAACGCATAATTTAAGACTGACTAAGCATTGATGTACGAATTGTAGAAATGTCTTTACTATTTAATAAATATTCTGTTTGAATCTTTTGAAACTAATTTGACTGGGCCCTGTTGCTGCCATTGGCAGCAACAGTACCCAGTCAAATTAGTTTCAAATTTTCAGCATCTTGCCTGTATAGTTTCCAGGATATTGATAGTCGGGGCGTCCGGGGATCGATCCCAACACGGGCGAAGTGTGGGTGGAGCTTAGCTAGAGGTGGGCGGGGCATAGCTAAAACTGGAAAGCTCCATTAAATGGCGTTGGTCAGAGGTGGTAAAGGTTCATTCGTAACAGTCTGAATTGTATGTTTTTGTGAATGCGCAACTTAATAAACATTCTGTTGAATATTTTGAAACTAATTTGACTTGAAGCTGTTGCTGTCATTACCAGCAACAGGTTACAGTCAAATTAGTTTCAGAATATTCAACATCTTACGTGTATTGTTAACTTGAAATTGCTTTGAAATAGAAATGGGCAGGCTGAGGCTAAAAATTGATTAAATTGATCCTTCTCTTAACTAAAACAGGTGTTTGTACATAATAATACCTAATATATCTACCTGTGCGCCGCAATAGCCTTTCGGTGCAAGGACCTGCTCACATTCGTTTGCAATGTCATCCCAGGCCCAGTTGAAAAGGTGAACGATTACTTTTTTACCATCGCAATTTGGATCAAATCGTGCTTCTAGTGGAGCTGTTGACAAAGATGGATCCGATCTGTTACCCAACTATATGACGTCATAATTAAGTACGTCACGTGTAGGCTGACGTCACAATCAGAATACATAAGAAATGCCGTGTCTAGCTCAGCCTTGAGTCCGTCAAGTGTACGTATTGTATGTGTTTGATGGATTTACTATTTAGTAAACATTCTGTTGAATATTTTGAAACTAATTTGACTGGACCATGTTGCTGCTATAGGCAGCATCACCGCCCAGTTAAATTAGTTTCAAATATTCAACAGTTTACGTGTATAGTTACCTTGAAAATGGGATTCTGAGAAGTTCAAGGTATATAAATCCCAACACGCGCAAAACTTGGGTGGAGCTTAGCTAGAAACGGGCGGGGTATAGATAGAAATAGATCCCTCTATTGTTTGTCAATGGACCGTTCCAGTTTATCCATGGATCACCTGACGTCATATGGCGTCATAATTAACTACGTGGCGTGTATAACGACGTCGTAATAATTACGTCTCGAATGATTCGATTTAGTCCGTCTTAATAGTCCGACTCGTTATACGAATTGTATGTCTTTACTATTTAATAAACAATCTGTCGAATATTTTGAAACTAATTTGACTGGATGCTGTTGCAGCAACAGCACCCAGTCAAATTAATTTCAAAATATTCAACAGCTTACATGCATAGTTCTCTGGAAATTGATAGTCAGCCATAGATCGATCGATCCCAACACGGACGTGGTGTGGGTGGGGATTTGATTGAGATGGGCGGGGCATAGATAAAAGTGGAAAGGTCCATTGTAAGTCACTAAATTTTCAATTATAAAGAGGGATTTATTCACATTCCCAATTTCCACCACAATACAATAAACATATTTCAAAAGACAATATTTCTTTATAGTCTGGTGAAACAAGAAAACTCTCTTAAATACACGCTGTATCCAAGCGTCACATCCGCCGCATCTGACGGTATTCAGCGGAACGGTACACATGACGTAGAATTATTCTTTTTAAAGAATTTGATTTATTTTTCATTTCATCAAAGGTTATAGGTAATAATTAACTTTTCAATTTAGGACAGAAATTATACTGTAGCATTGTAAAGATAATATTCCTAAATTCACCATGCATACATATGCGTGTAATTAAATGTTCTAAATAAAGGGCCAGAAATCCCTTACAAACATCTCGGGCAGTATTCACGAAAGATACCAAGTGCGGAAAATGCGTATCCAAAAACGTATAAAGTCTGAATTTACCCTACATAAGACGAATATTTAGCCGCCTCTTCAGGAATACGACGTAGTCATCTCTTCCAAATAGATGCAAGCCTATGGCAGCAACAGCGCACAGTCAAATTAGTTTCAAAATTTTCAACAGAATATTTATTAAATAATAAAAGCAAACAGTTTGTACAACAACGCATAGACCGTCTTCAAATATGCGTTCGTGACGTACTTATCGACGTAATTCATTATGATGTCATTCTACACATCACGCAGTTCATTATGACGTCATGTGATGGGTGGGTACTCTGGAAAGGGGAATTAGGCGGGAGTGTAACTTAGGCACTCCGCGAATACGGCCCCTGCTATTGTGAGTTGTCAATACTTGACATTACGTTCTAATAACTTACCTATGGCTCCAGCTAAAACTACAACCACCACAAAGAATAGCATCTTTGGACAACCTGGAGTTCTGCGCAACACTCGGACAAACTAGACGAGACTAACCTATATGCTAACCATACCTCTTATATATGGCTACATACGACGGAGGGTGAACTTCTTATCTTGGAACAATGTGTATGTTGATTTATTAACCGCGGTCTTGTTGGAGAGAGACATTCGGAGAAATCAGATTGCCACGTCCTCTAAACATGTCCATTCAAGAAGGTCAATAAGTTCTTCATATATTGAAGGTTAGGAGAATCTACACGCACCAAACGTCAGGCCACTGCGATGGACTGCTAACCCACATTTTGAAAATGATTACATTTATTCAGACCGATTCGATTGATCACCGCCCACGTGTGGCTAAGGCTAGTATTGTGATTCTTCTCAGATGGACGAAAATCCGGCGTTTGTATGGGCACGCTAACACTTTAACATTCAAACCGGCCAAAAATAGCTTCTCTAGTGGTCCTAAGAAATGTCCGTTTGCTGACCAAGAGAAGACTAGTTTTGAAAATTTATCACAAGAATGACTGACTCGGTAACCAAAAGAATCTATTGGTCGGCATATTAACATTTTCTATCAGAAATTTGAAATTTCCTGGAACAAATTTCAGGGCTAAAAGGTTAAAGGTGCATATTCATTGTGAAGATGGGTATGCCCAAAGAGAATAAAACAGCTTATTATATACGACTATTAATAAACATGTTATGTATATCCTATATTCAGAGCCGAACTTAAGGCAGTTCAACAAGTGCATTTGCGCAGGGATTCCAAAGTTTCAGGGCCCCGAAACTGACACAAAGAACTGTGTCTTAATTTTTGCGGTCCCTGTGTAACTTCAAGAAACACGCATAGATGCCACACCTATAAGACTGATGTGGCGATTGGCCAAATCACACAGCCCTCATGGGTCCACAGCACCATGAGGCTCGAAACGTGACACTAGCTCTCTCACAATCCTAACAGGAGTAACCTATATCGACGGGGTGGATGACACGGATGCTTCCCGGTGCATTAAAACAACATGGCACTTGATAGTTCCAAGGGCCGACAGTAAGAATTTCGGAAACTTTGCACCTGATTCTTAGGTTCATAGTGCTATAGTGGCTACTCCGCATGCGAAATGAAATGTTTGAGAAGGGCAGTAAATAAGACGTGGGGCCAGTTTCACAAAGGTGCGTAAGTTACGTCCTGTCGTAAAGTAGAAAATAGACCAATCAGAATGCTTCATTTGATATTTACGCTGTACTTAAGTAGATTATCGTACTTAAATCCCCTTTGGAATTAGCTCCAGAAGAGACAGTATTAGAAATGAAACAATTAGGGAAATGATAAGAACAACACAAACCCACAATCACATAGAAAAGCGTATTTCGGACACTTTAACCTTTTAAATTTTGTCAAAAAATCAAAAATATTTGCTTCATCAATGTCCATTTACAGGCCAAGTGAAGACTATTTTTGAAAATTTACCACTGGAATGACTGGCTCGATTACCGAGCCAGTCATTCCAGCGGTAAATTTTCAAAAATAGTCTTCACATGGCCTGTCAATGGACATTTCTCAAGATCACTGCAGAGGCCGGTTTTGGTCGGCTTCGTCATCAAAGGGTTAACCCACCCGCGACAAACTAACCCGCCTTCAGAGCACGCGACACATGCTAATCAGGATTCAAATCAAGTAAGTAAGTAGACACCGCATATAATTGTGTCGTTCACGGGATGTTTGGCCGCGTGACGAGCACCAGTGGACATTTGTTCCTGGAAAGGCAAGTCTTTATCGTAAGCAAGGTTAGATAAAAACGGTGAGATATTAAGCCCCACAGAAAACCTCTTAGTCCTTTTATTTAATTCGAACAATCGAGTTTTATGTAGGCCTATAAGTACCAGCAACTGCATACGTTATTATAATCTAGAACATATGGATAGACATAGTTCAAAGGGTGGCATCTAGGTGTTAGTACCCACCTCCCCGTCTTACAATATAGGGATGTAGGAACATACTTGGACCTGGGCTGAAGAATGGATGGGGCCAAAACCTAAGGCGCTATGGGGAACTATTAAGGTTGGGAAAACCCCTGTTGGGGGGGAGGGGGAGGGTGGAATTTGGATATCGCTCCCACCCCGTGCCCACCCATGTTTCTACGTCTATGCAATACCTGCGGAAAGTCAACGGTTATATTTTCACAATTGGCAGGTCATTTAGTGGGCACGGCATGCATATGCGGACAACGTATTTAGTGGCTGTGTTATGGCACTGAATATTTGAAGAAATACGAGCTACTCAGGTAGGTCGTAAAACAAAATATGTTATCAGGTTCTTGATTAGATATCTTATTTACGAGACTACACTTCAGTTGAACTCCTGAATTCAATTCAAAGTTTATTTTTACGAGGGTATATCACAGCCTCTCCATTAAATTTTCTTGTGTCACTCACAACGCGCGAGATAAGTTTTCAAAGCATATAATTTTCAACACTTTTAGGGGGTAGCCTACCCACCCCGAACCACCTACCTCTAGGGTCTGCCATAGGGATGACGAGGCTGCATCCCCAGACAGACCAACGAACATAGGTCCTGCGTCCAACCAAGAAAATATAACATGAATTCCACGAAAATACAGACACGAACCCAAAATAATTAAATGCTGCTTACCCCAACAATACTAATATTTTATGCAAGAGAAATGCATAATCTTACGTATTTTTTTTAATTCATGCAATACATCAGCTTTAAATTCATTTTGTGCGGTCCTTTCTGACGTCATAATGCATTGTTTTAGCGTCTGCTGCAGCGTGCAAATTTTGCTAATAAACGTGATTTAAAATCTACAACCATCTGTTTTCGGGAGTTAAGGTAAGTATGCATCATTGGTATCATTATAATTATGAATATCTAGGCTACATGATGACATATATTTCATCTTAGTGAGAGAGCATGGTTAAATAAGAGACAATGACGAAATGTGGTATTAAAATAAATACATTGTGTACAAATTTTTGTGATTCCGTCACAATTACTACAAATAATTAGAATAACATTATCAAAATCTTATGTCTACGAAGCTGAATTAGTTTTTCTATAGCAGAATGCAACACTCTTTTGAATAAATATACCATATTGGAGTAATTGGTGCTCTGGGAATTGCAATTATGCGTGACGGAATCACATTTTAAGTAATGGAATCACATGTGACGGAATCACGCACCTCTTGGTGTCCATTTAAAAGCAATTATAGGATCAGCTTATAAGTAACTACTATACTTTATTATGTGTCATTGTGAACATAGATATTCATAATAAAACAATTTCCTTTATAAATGCATTCACGAACCGTGCGATCTCACAGAAACTGTCTATTTGTAGGGCAAGTGAAGACACCTTTAGAAAATTTACCACTAAGATGACTGACTCGGTTCTCGAGCCAGTCATTCCAGTGGTAAAGTTAAAAGAAATGTCCTCATGTGCCCACAAACGGACATTTCGCAATCTTTTGAACACCACAGCAAGAGCCATTTTTTTGGCTGGTAAAAGTGTTAACCCTTAGCACATTGATGTCGAAAAGTAGATAGCTATAGAGTCTGGAAAAGAAAGGCTGGTGTACATTTTGGAAACAATTGCTGCTGAACCCTGTTGCTGTCGTAGCCAGCAACAGTTTTCAGCAGCATTGTTTCCAAAATGAATACCAGCTATAATATGAAATTAAATTAAATTTTAATTTTCAAAACTTTAGAGTGCTAAGGGTTAAGGGTTAAAGCAATAAAGATGATATATTAGACGACAAAGCCATTAATAAGTATTTTTACACTTTCAGAAGAAATGAAGACGGCTGCGGAAAGACAGCGGGAGAGGCGGACTAGAATTCGCCAAAATAATGCAGAATATTCGGCATATTTGGCGAAAGATAGCAGCAGGAAGCGAGACGTGAGAAGCCAGTTGCGTGAAAATGAACTGTCTGCTCTCCGCCAACGGACAAAAATTAGTACACAAAAATGGCGTGAACGTAAATCGCAAAATGTATTAAAAGTGGCACTCCCTAGAAGTTCAGCAACTCCATATAAGACAGCAGCAGCACTAGGTCGAGCAAAGTGTCGCGTCGAAAGGCATCTTCCGAAAAGCCCGAGCAAGCGAATAGCAGTTATTGAAAAACTTACTGACATTGATAAACATAATTCACCCGTCGTTAATGTGCGTATCTTGCACAGTCCGGTTCAGCATGGTAATGGCATACCTGATGACATTATGAGTAAAGTAAAGGAATTTTATTTAAGTGAAGATATATCAATAGTAATGCCAGGAAAGGCTGATGTCATCGCGGTGAAAAGTCAGGATGGAGTTAAAACCACAGAACAAAAACATCATCTAAATATGACAGTTATGGAAGCATTTCAATCATTCAAAGCCAAATATAGTGATATCAACATCCAGAAATCAAAGTTTTCAGAATTACGGCCAAAAAATGTGCTTTTATCATCAAAAATGCCACACAATGTGTGCGTTTGTAGGTATCATGGTAATATAGTTCTCCTCCTTGAGTCATTGCATCGTACATGTCCATCGATTCCGTTATATTCAAGGAATGAGTTTCTGTCTTCGTATGTCTGTGACATTTCTAACGAGATGTGTATGTCGAACAACTGTGCAAAATGCAAGGACAGCAAACTCTTCACTGAAAAGATTAGTGATCTATCCAACATAGATGACAGTATACATTGGCATCAGTGGGATACCGATCATAATAACTATGTTATAAAAGCTCTATGTGAGGGAACAGTACGGGATGCAATTAATGAACTTTGTGCTCAAATGCCAAAATTTCTTTGGCATGCTTTCATCAAAGACAAACAAGCGAGTTCGTACAGTGATGACAAGGAAATAGCCCAGTTACTGGACAGCTCTAGTTGCTTACTCCAGATGGACTTTGCAGAAAACTACTCTTGCCTGTTTCAGGACGAGATACAATCGGCTCATTGGCACCAAAATCAGGTAACTTTGTATACAGTCATTGCCTACCACAGAGATGAAAAGTTGTCAATCGTTATTGCATCAGACACAAGAGAACACGAAAAGAAGTCAGTTACCGCATTTACTACCACAGTGATTGAGCGAATTCTACATCAAATGCCAACCGTAAAGACAGTTAAGATATGGACAGATGGGCCTAGCAGCCAATATAAAAACAGATTCATATTTGGTTTGATGATTATAATGAACAATAAATTCTTGAACATTGATCTATCATGGAATTACTTTGCGACAAGCCATGGGAAGGGCCCCAATGATGCCCTCGGGGGAAACGTGAAGGCGATGGCCCGACGCCATGTTATGGCCAGAAAGGGAATTATTAAAGATGCTGAATCCCTAACTGTAGCTATCAAAGCATCTGGATCTCAGATCGAGCTTATTCACATGACACAACATGATATTGACAAAAAGTGCGTTGATCTCGATATTCTGAATGCCTGGAATAAAATTCCACTTGCTGTCCCAGGGACTATAAATACACACTGCGTTATTCCCGATTCACAGACTGTTAAAAGGAAATATTATAGCAGTGCAATTCAAGAGTTCACGAGTGTTATCTTTCCAACAGTTCCAAATGAACATGAAAACGTTCCTGCCAATGAACCTTTGGGTGAAACTTGGAATGCACATATCGCTGACACGACAATCGAAGAAAATGGTGGTGGTGATGCGCCAGTAAAAAGAACAATGAGAAAAAAGGATTCACTTAATAAACGGAACGCGAATTTGAAAGGTGTTGGAAAGAAACGGATTGCCACTAATGATG
Organism: Chaetoderma sp. LZ-2023a; assembly: GCA_034401795.1. NCBI lineage: Eukaryota > Metazoa > Mollusca > Caudofoveata > Chaetodermatida > Chaetodermatidae > Chaetoderma > Chaetoderma sp. LZ-2023a. The sequence goes on along the minus strand of CM067366.1, from coordinate 74,176,155 downwards.
ATGATGACTGTGAGTGTTTGTTCTGTTCAGAACTGTATTCCCATTCAAATGGAGATTGGATACAGTGCCAATCATGTTATAAGTGGTGTCACACTGAATGTGCTGGTGTGTCCAGGAACCAGTCGCAATTTATTTGTGACATTTGCAACTGATATAGATGGCAGTTTGGAGACATCATTTCTTGTTTATTCATATCCATCTAGTTGTTATTAGGGTTACACAACTGAATTTCACTTTATATCTATCTAATCCAAAATTTAAAAGTGGCCACATTAACTACCTTGCAAGGTTCTTTATTTTCGACAATTTTGCTGGGAACTGAACAGCACGGTCTGGCCTTTAACCCCTTTTGACCACATGGCTTCATTTGGCTTTTGTCTTAGAAGTATTTTCCAGGAGTTTGATAAAATTACAAAATGAACTTATAAACTTACAAAATGAACTTAAATGAACTTATAATATTTGATAATTGACTGATTTTAATTACATTACCTCTTTAATTGTGATTAATGCCATATTTTGGCGTTTTAAAAGTTAAACATTAAACATATAGATTTATCAAAATTACTGAAATATCATTTCTCTTTTTGTGTACATATGTTTGCTTACATTATTGCATTAAATATGCTTAGAAACCATGGGCCGTATTCACAAAGGGTGCATAAGTTAGGTGTGGCATAACTACCTTGGACAGCATGACGTCATAATATTGAATGACCCTCTAACAAATGTGACATCATAATGTCACCAAGCTAGTTATAATCTTAGTAATATTAATTATATTATGTCACATGTGTAGTTTCCCGATGTCACAATCTAGTTTGACACTGGCTATTTTACCCTAATCACAATATATATATATATATATATATATATATATATATATATATATATATATATATATATATATATATATAGTATTTAGTCCTGCATATTGTCACATTAATTTAATTTAAATTCAATGTAATGGATGTTAAACTTTCTTTACTCCATTCGGAGGTGCTCCCGTGTAAAGGAAGGATTTACGTAATTGAACTATTGAACTATTGAACTATACCACTCCTATCTTACGCACCTTTGTGAATAGTTTTGCACTCGTGAGTCCGTCACAATCACGTAGGTGATTCCGTCACACATATTGTAGAGGCTGAAATTGTTATAAATGTTTATATTGCCAAAATGTTATATTCTTTTAGAAGCCAGGATACTTGGTTACAAAAATGACTGCCCTTTTATTCACACCTATGTGTAAAGAGCAGAAATGTACATTTTTCTATGCTTAATGAAATTCTTTGTCTATTCTTTGTGATTCCGTCACAAACATATAACAGCACATATCGAAGAAAATATTAATTTGATTGTTATCAATCTAGCGCCTACGTGATTGTGCTTGTCTTATTTGTATCATGAAGAAATAATTACTGTGCTATCTTGTTTCAAATATTTCTGGAAGGCTTTTAGTGTTCATTAATATTTGTGCAAATTGTGATTCCGTCACGCTGGAATTCATGATAAGACCTCTTAAATAGCAACAAATACCATACCACCATGAACACTACATATATCCCCGAAGTAAGCATTTCTACTAATGCTATTAACAACCATAACCTTGGAAAATGTTCAATATTACTGATGCTCATGAAGTTGGACATAGGCCTATATCACCGCTTAATTACGAATATCTGCTTTATCTATTGAACATACTGACCAGGCATTCATCGTCAGAATCAGAACCACCTGCGCAACGCTACATAATAATAGATCTGTTCCCCCAGTGTCCAGCATGATCTTAACCCTTTAACACCCGAATTTGGTCATGAACATTTCAATTTTCTCATAGAAAATGTCCATTTGCTTACCGAGTCAGTCAGTCCAGTGGTAAGTTTTCAAAATGGTCTTCTCTTGGTCTACATGCCTTCCTCTCATCAATAATAAATCTCTTGTTACTCAAAGATGGTGTTGTCTGCCAGAGCTATATTTTTCCAACAATACAGCTTAACGGTTTTCAAAATGAGCGCCAGTTCGCACATTAAATGGAACCAAAACACCAGGCTGAAGATTCGCCAGTACAAGTGTTAAATGACGGCATTCATCTTGCAGCTTCGGCAACAACCAGTACCACAATTGAGATACCCAGTTTACCTATGCCCTGCCCATGTCTAGTTAAGCCCCGCCCACGTTTTGTGTGAGTTGATATCGATTTGTATACTTTGAACCCTGAATTCTAAGAATCCCGTTTTCAAGGTAATTATATATGTAGCCTAAGCTGTACAATATTTTGGAACTAATTTGACTGGGTGCTATGGCAGCAACAACACCCAGTCAAAATTGGTTTCAAAACATTCAAAATAATGTCTATTAAATAGAAAATCCATCCAAGATATATAATAATTCGTACACTTGACGCATTTTCCAGCTTCATGACGGAGTATTTTCCGTCCATTATAATTGTGGCGTCAGCCTACATCTGACGTAATTGATTATGACGTCATATACTTGAGCGACGGAACGGATCCCCCTCTATTATATATCCGAACTTCAGTATGTACTGTGCCCCTCCTCTTGTAGCACAAGATTAGTGATCTTTTAAATTAGCTCAGTGTTTTCAGCAATAATCACCATTCCATGATTTTAAGTCAACACGTTTAACAAGCTAGATTTGTCCCCATTCTAGTCTAAGCTCTCTGTCCTGCTACCCTATAACAATTCTGATGTCACGTCCTTCGCATCCGTCACACCCATACCGCCTACCACAGATTGCCCTCCCTTCCCCCCCACCCCACCTCAACCTACAAGAGAAATAAAGTAATTCCCATCCCACCCTCCTTGCCTAACACACACACGCGCGCGCGCACGCACGCACGCACGCACGCACGCACGCACGTACGCACGTACGTACGTACGTACGTACGCACGCACGCACGCACGCACGCACGCACACACGCACACACCGTGTATAACACACCCGCCAACAACAGATCACTAGGCAGAAACAGGCAATGCATACACACCCAGCCACATCTTAAATTTTGTTTATTTTATTTTTCCTGGTTTGTTCCTTCGGGAACCAATCATTGACATGGGTTCATGCAAAAAAGTTGCAGTTGTACCCATTACAACACCATCACCAACACGCACGCGCGCACACACAAACATGTCCGCATCAGAATTATTCTACAGACGAGAGAGAGAGAGAGAGAGAGAGAGAGAGAGAGAGAGAGAGAGAGAGAGAGAGAGAGAGAGAGAGAGAGAGAGTGAGAGAGAGAGAGAGAGAGGGGGGGGGGAGAGGGAGGGAGGGAGGGAGGGGGGAGGGAGGGAGGGAGGGAGAGAGAGAGAGAGAGAGAGAGAGAGAGAGAGAGAGAGAGAGAGAGAGAGAGAATTAGAACTAATCACGATCATGTTACGTGATCGGATAGTATATGTATCTTTAAATTCCCATTAGTCTGTTTGCTTTCAAGTCTGAAAAAGTCTTAAAATATGAATATTATTTGTGTATTTGTAGGCATTGTAGATATTCACGATTTACCATACCATCACATGGTGAAACAGGTACATTATTGTAAATTGTAGCCTAATTATTGCCAGCTCGAGTGAGCAATCTGCCTCATAAATAGTTATAAAAGCTCTTTAGTAGGAGATTCAAGTGATTCAACAAGATTTAAGGCCACGTTAGTCCATTAGTACGCATACAAACGCTGACTATTGTTCTAACATTTAATCGTTTTTCTCACTGCTGTTATTCACGTTAGCGTATCCCTAATTTCCAGTTTATTCATCAATCATATGACGTTATAATCAACTACATGACGTGCAGGTTGACCTCATGATCAATTATGCGATGAATGACATAACTAAATTCGTCACGAACGCTTAATTGATAACGGACTAAGTGTTGCTGTACGAATTGAATATCTTTACGATTTAATAAACATTACGTTGAGTATTCTGAAACGAATTTAGTTATGTCATTCATCGCATAATTGATCATGAGATGAATGACATAACTAAATTCGTCACGAACGCTTAATTGATAACGGACTAAGTGTTGCTGTACGAATTGAATATCTTTACGATTTAATAAACATTACGTTGAGTATTCTGAAACTAATTTGGCTGGGCGCTGTCGCTGCCATAACACCCAGTCATATTAGTTTCAAAATATTCAACAGCTTACCTATAATATATATTAATTGTCGTCTTGGTCAACCATTTCGTGTCACGATTGCTGGTCATCATGTTCGCACACGTCACGCACAAGACATATAGTTTCAATAATGACTGACTCGAGCTAAATATTATGTTGTTAATAACTTAATATTGCCAAAATGCAAGGATCATTTTGGGATTATAAAAATTTTCCGTTATATACAGTAACAAGTTTATTATTGAAGGTTATAAAATAGTAAACAATGATTATTCTGTCAATATTGGCCCTATGATTTCAAAAATGATTCAGGCAGATTCTAGTAAACACTTAAAAAAATATCTTAATTAAGGCAGTTATCTGTGTTGTCACTTAGTTAAAACAAACAATGAAGACGAAATACTAACAAATATTGGCACACATTAACCTAGCTAAAGGCTCAGGAATTCACCTTTCTAGAATATCCGTCTATCATCTGACGTCATATGACGTCATAATCAGCAAAGTGGCGTATGGGATGACGTCATAATCATTACGTCATAAATGATTCTATTTGGCCCGTCTCTTAATAGTCAGACACGTTGTACAAATTGTATGTCTCTACTATTTAATCAACATGCTATTGAATATTTTTAAACTAATTTTACTGGACGCTGTTGCTGACATACACAGCAACAGGGCCCAGTCAAATTAGTTCCAAAATATTCACTGGTTTACCTGTATAGTTTTCTTGAAATTGATAGTCAGGGAGTTCAGAGATTGATCGATCCCAATACGAGAGAGGTGGGTGGAGCTTAGCTAGAGGCGGGCGGGGCATAGCTCAAAATGGAAAGGCTTGAATTGTAACTACTAGCTCCTCTCATTCACATCTGTAACCTATCCGTCACACAGGCCATCTTACCAGCAATATTACATACTATATGTGTAACACCCATATATAAAGCAAAAAACAACATAATACCAGAGCAGTTTCATAAATATTGACCTGTCTCATTGTGTTTGCGTTTCTCCAAATTGCAGGAACGCCCCGTGGGCAATCGGTTGATAAAATAGACTAAATAAATTATATAACAAATAATAGGTAGACTGTCTTCCTAAACTTGTCCAAAGCTTTTAATGCAATACATCGAAATATACTGCCAACATTAAATCTATATGGACAAGGTCTTAATTGGTTTCTAAACTACTCCCCAATTCAGTTTATTTCGATTAACTTCTTTTGAAGTGCATGTGTGCAAATTACTATATATAATATAATATTTCATCAAATAAACAGTAATAATATGATTCAGATCACATACGATTTTTAGATATACAATGCAAATTTGTCGAACATCCAATAGGGGGATTCAATCCTAGCTAAGCTCCACCCATTCCTAGCTAAGCTCCGCCCACCCTTTGCTCGTGTTTGGGATCTATTCAAAACCTGGAAACCTGTTTTCACCGAACCTGAATTTCAGGTAAGCTGTTGAATATCTTGAAACTAACACGACTAAGGGCTGTTGCTGCAATAGCTCCCAGTCAAATTAGCTCCAAAACGCTCAACTGAATGTCTTTTTAATTGTATATTTATCAAGGACAAATAATTCGTACAGTTGACGGGCTTATCGATGTTCATGACGGAGTTAGATGACGTCATGGTGATTGTTTCAGATCTACGTATCAAATTGAAAGCAGTTCCTGCAGTCTAAAGGTGTATGCGCTGGCACCAATGAATTAACCTCAAGGAGCCATTCTTAGCCTTGTGCAGTCATTTTATATTGACTATCTTCTATCGGTTTGCCAAAATCTATCACCAATGGATCATGCGTTGGTGGTGAGCGTAACAAAGAAACATGATATCCAAGAAACTGAGGTTATTAAATTCTTCGGTGTGTGTTCAAAGATTTTAAACGATAAATTAGCATGGGAATCGTCAGTGAAAACATCGGGCATAAAGCAGCTACAGCATTACCATGATCAACACACTTTTCTGCACAATAGTATTACCACAATGTAATCTGGATTAGAAAACTAAACTAGCAGGACGAACACAACTACAGCAGAAACACAAGATAAACACGACTACAGCAGAAATACAGGATGAACACAACTACAGAAGAAATACAGCACGAACACAAATACAGCAGATACACAGGACGAACACGACTACAGCAGAAATACAGGACGGACATGACTACAGCAGATATACAGGATGAAAACGACTACTGCAGAAATACAGGACGAATACGACTACGGCAGAAATACAAGACGAACACGACTACAACAGAATTACAAGACGAACACGACTACAGCAGAAATACAGGACGAACACGACTACAGCAGAAATACGGGACGAACACAACTACAGCAATAATACAGGACGAATACGACTAGAGCAGAAACACAGGATGAACACGACTACAGCAGTAAAGCAGGATGAACACGAATACAGCAGAAATACAGGACGAACACGACTACAGCAGTAACACAGGATGAACACGACTACAGCAGAAATACAGGACGATCACGACGCCAGCAGAAACACAAGACGAATACGACTAGAGCAGAAACACAGGATGAACGCGACTACAGCAGAAACACAGGATGAACACGACTACAGCGGAAATACAGGACGAACACGACGCCAGCAGAAACACAGGACGAATACGACTACAGCAGAAACACAGGATGAACACGACTACAGCAGTAAAACAGGATGAACACGAATACAGCAGAAATACAGGACGAACACGACTCCAGCAGTAACACAGGATGAACACGACTACAGCAGAAATAAAGGACGATCACGACGCCAGCAGAAACACAGGACGAATACGACTAGAGCAGAAACACAGGATGAACGCGACTACAGCAGAAACACAGGATGAACACGACTACAGCGGAAATACAGGACGAACACGACGCCAGCAGAAACACAGGACGAATACGACTACAGCAGAAACACAGGATGAACAAGACTACAGCAGAAATACAGGACGAACACGACTACAGCAGAAATACAGGATGAACACGACTATAGCAGAAATACAGGACGAACACGACTACAACAGAAATGCAGGACGAACATGACTACAGCAGAAATACAGGATGAATACGACTAGAGCAGAAACACAGGATGAACACGACTACAGCAGAAATACAGGATTAACACGAATACAACAGAAATAGCGGACGAATACGACTAAAGCAGAGACGCAGGACAAACACGACTGCAGCGGAAATACATGGTGAACACGACTACAGCAGAAATACAGGACGAACACGACTACAACAGAAATACAGGACGAACACGATTACAGGAGAAATACAGGACGAATACGACTACAGCAGAAATACAGGACGAACACAACTACAGCAGAAATATAGGACGAACATGACTACAGCAGATATACAGGATGAACACGACTACTGCAGAAATACAGGACGAATACGACTACAGCAGAAATACAGGACGAACACGGCTACAGCAGAAATACAAGACGAACACGACTACAACAGAATTACAAGACGAACACGACTACAGCAGAAATACAGGACGAATACGACTAGAGCAGAAACACAGGATGAACACGACTACAGCAGTAAAACAGGATGAACACGAATACAGCAGAAATACAGGAAGAACACGACTACAGCAGTAACACAGGATGAACACGACTACAGCAGAAATACAGGACGATCACGATGCCAGCAGAAACACAGGACGAATACGACTAGAGCAGAAACACAGGATGAACGCGACTACAGCAGAAACACAGGATGAACACGACTACAGCGGAAATACAGGACGAACACGACGCCAGCAGAAACACAGGACGAATACGACTACAGCAGAAACACAGGATGAACAAGACTACAGCAGAAATACAGGACGAACACGACTACAGCAGAAATACAGGACAAACACGACTACAGCAGTAATACAGGATGAACACGACTACAGCAGAAATACAGGACGAACACGACGCCAGCCGAAACACAGGACGAATACGACTACAGCAGAAACACAGGATGAACGCGACTACAGCAGAAACACAGGATGAACACGACTACAGCAGAAATACAGGACGAACACGACTACAGTAGCAACACAACGCGAACACAACTACAGCGGAAATACAGGACGCAACTACAGCAGAAATATATAAAACTATTCTCTAAAAGAAACATATTAACCCCTTGAACCACAGAGTCCCAGTATCTCAAGGGAGATATCCAGTTTTATCTATGCCCCGCCTATCTCTAGATAAACTCCGCAAATGCATTGCCCGTGTTTGGATAGACCGGCCCCTGCACTAACTGATTCTCAAATTCCAGAAAACAATACAGGCAACGTTGAATATTTTGAAACTAATTTAACAGTGCAGTCATTTTATATTGACTATCTTCTATCAGTTTGCCAAAATCTATCACTAATGGATCATGCGTTGGTGGTGAGCGTAAGAAAGAAACACGAAATCCAAGAAACTGAGTTAATTCAATTCTTCGGTGTGTGTTCAAAGATTTTAAACGATAAATTAGCATGGGAATCGTCAGTGAAAACATCAGGCATAAAGCAGCTACAGCATTACCATGATCAACACACTTTTCTGCACAATAGTATTACCACAATGTAATCTGGATTAGAAAACTAAACTAGCAGGACGAACACAACTACAGCAGAAACACAAGATAAACACGACTACAGCAGAAATACAGGATGAACACAACTACAGCAGAAATACAGCGCGAACACAAATACAGCAGATACACAGGACGCACACGACTACAGCAGAAATACAGGACGAACACGACTACAGTAGAAATACAGGATGAACACGACTACAGCAGAAATACAGGATGAACACGACTACAGCAGAAATACAGCACGAACACAAATACAGCAGAAACACAGGACGAACACGACTACAGCAGAAATACAGGATGAACACGACTACAGCAGAAACACAGGATGAACACGACTACAGCAGAAACACAGGACGAACTCAAATACAGCAGAAATACAAGACGAACAAGACTACAGCAAAATTACAGGACGAATACGACTACAGCAGAAATACAGAACGAACACGACTACAGTAGAAATACAGGATGAACAAGACTACAGCAGAAATACAGGACGAATACGACTAAAGCAGAAACACAGGATGAACACGACTGCAGCAGAAATACAGGATGAACACGACTATAGCAGAAATACAGGACGAACACAACTACAACAGAAATGCAGGACGAACATGACTACAGCAGAAATACAGGATGAATACGACTAGAGCAGAAACACAGGATGAACACGACTACAGCAGAAATACAGGATGAACACGAATACAACAGAAATACAGGACGAATACGACTAAAGCAGAGACGCAGGATGAACATGACTGCAGCAGAAATACAGGGTGAACACGACTACAGCAGAAATACAGGACGAACACGACTACTACAGAAATACAGGATGAACACGATTACAGGAGAAATACAGGACGAATACGACTACAGCAGAAATACAGGACGAACACAACTACAGCAGAAATATAGGACGAACATGACTACAGCAGATATCCAGGATGAACACGACTACTGCAGAAATACAGGATGAATACGACTACAGCAGAAATACAGGACGAATACGACTACAGCAGAAATACAGGACGAACACGGCTACATCAGAAATACAAGACGAACACGACTACAACAGAATTACAAGACGAACACGACTACAGCAGAAATACAGGACGAACACGACTACAGCAGAAATACGGGACGAACACAACTACAGCAAAAATACAGGACGAATACGACTAGAGCAGAAACACAGGATGAACACGACTACAGCAGAAAAACAGGATGAACACGAATACAGCAGAAATACAGGACGAACACGACTACAGCAGTAACACAGGATGAACACGACTACAGCAGAAATACAGGACGATCACGACGCCAGCAGAAACACAGGGCGAATACGACTAGAGCAGAAACACAGGATGAACGCGACTACAGCAGAAACACAGGATGAACACGACTACAGCGGAAATACAGGACGAACACGACGCCAGCAGAAACACAGGACGAATCCGACTACAGCAGAAACACAGGATGAACAAGACTACAGCAGAAATACAGGACGAACACGACTACAGCAGAAATACAGGACGAACACGACTACAGCAGTAATACAGGATGAACACGACTACAGCAGAAATACAGGACGAACACGACGCCAGCAGAAACACAGGACGAATACGACTACAACAGAAACACAGGATGAACGCGACTACAGCAGAAACACAGGATGAACACGACTACAGCAGAAATACAGGACGAACACGACTACAGTAGCAACACAACGCGAACACAACTACAGCGGAAATACAGGACGCAACTACAGCAGAAATATATAAAACTATTCTCTAAAAGAAACATATTAACCCCTTGAACCACAGAGTCCCAGTATCTCAAGGGAGATATCCAGTTTTATCTATGCCCCGCCTATCTCTAGATAAACTCCGCAAATGCATTGCCCGTGTTTGGATAGACCGGCCCCCGCACTAACTGATTCTCAAATTCCAGAAAACAATACAGGCAACGGTTGAATATTTTGAAACTAATTTAACTGGGTGCTGTTGCTCAACAGCGCCCAGTTAAATAAGTTTCAAAATATGCCGGCACCAATTAAGAGTTCGTGACGAACTTAACTACTCCGTTAATCGCGTAATTGATAATGACGTCATCCTGCACGCCACATAGTTGATTTTCATGTCGTATGATTAACTGAGAAACTGATATCCTCAATTTCAAGGCAGACATACAGGTAAGTTGGAACAATTTCGGCATGAACCTGTTCCTGCCTTGGCAGCAACAGTTTTCAGTCAAACTACTTTCAAAACATTCAACATAGATAGGATATAATTCTTACATTATAAATGATTTATCGTATTTCGTCTTTGAGGTTCAAATGATTAAAGATCACAAATATGCAGATCATATATTTCATGTGAAGACACCTTCCCCATCGCGGCCTACCCATATCACTCCCAAAACTGTTTTCTCATTTTCTCTCAGACAATATTCTTATAACCGCAAACTCTAAAATGGAACATCTTCATGTATTGGATGAATATTCTAGCAAGATTAGAATCATAGTAAGTCCAAATATATTGTTACCTAGCTCCAGGTTCATAATTTGACATTCTAAAACGACTCGAAGCTAATTTATTAACTCACTTTGAATATTTCGCGCTGGCCACCTGAGCTCCATCGGCCCATTGATCTCTGGTGGGTCGCGTTCGTTCCTAGACTAGGCGAGATCGCGCGGGATCAGGAGAGTATCATAAATCGGCGGAGGTTTCAGTTCCAGGTGGGATTGAACTTTTTGATCTGTATGGCCGCGTGAATCTTTCGGTTGCACCAGCGTTCTTCTGTTGTTAAACGAGTGATGTTATCCATGTTAATTTAATGTGCGTTCTCACGTCAGTGTTCGTGTATTGCAGACGAAACTCTGGTCTGGTGTTCTTTAACTTTCACCAGTCTCGCTAACGTATTGAAGATTTTGGATCTCCGGGTGATGATGTTTTCCTACTACGTCGATGGTAAGATTAGGATGTGATAGGTTGCTGCGACAACCTCTTACCAAAGAAGCAGTAGAAAGATGATCGTCCGTTCGCCTCGTTGCTAGATGTCTTGCAACGATATTTATCAATGACGATCGGGCCTATCTGACTGATTGGAAGATTCCCGGCTTCGGTGAAGTATTGCTCTTCACTCTGGAGTCCTTACTTAAACACAACCAAACTCTTGTCCTGATTTTGCAAGATGAAAGATTTATTACTGATCTACTCTAACTGTACATTTAAGATAAAAGACTTTGATAATTTACTGATAAAAGACTTTGATAATTTCAACGGTATACTCATCTAGTATAATCTATATTTCAGCTAACGCAGCATCGATGATGACTACGGAACACTGATGTTGGATTGAGTGATTCTATAAACGGCAAAGTGCCTTATTTATACTCTTCAGCAACTCTGAAGTTCTATACATATTACGATATATAGTTATATACATATCGTAATATTTATTCTTCGTTCTAATGATTCTTCTAGGTAGGTTATAAGCACAGCTTGACTGGTCTGGATAATCAGTCCGCCAATCAACGTCTGCTTATTCCCTCCTAGAAGCTTCTATCTATTAACTGTTCGTCGTCCTGACCAATCCATGATCACTAACATTTCGATTTCTACTTTGAAACTCGTTCTTTCTAATTCTCTGCCACAGAGTTTGATCGACGCTCATTGATCATGACGTCATTCTTACCAATCAAACTCTGGGCTTCTCTTCTATGGAGCTACTGCTGCACATAGGCAAAGCGGTGTTGGCTGGTTCTGATTTGATGCGATCTGTCAGCTAACTAACAACATTATGGAATGTGTTGTTGTAGCATGCCATTGTATGATTGACACATAGTTGATATACAAATTTCGATTGTGTTATTAATTCCTACAGGACGCTACAATGTCTCTGTCCTGTCCATTGCCTATCGTGAATAAGCCTGTAGGATACGATCGTTAATAGGCACATGAGCTGTATGATCTCATTGCCAGCTGGTGTTGTTCTATTCTCGTATGAGAATCCGAATGCCTATCGTCATCAACTATAGTCAGTCTGTCACGTACGATTCTATCGATTCTTATCCCTTGATTATTTCCTAAACTACTGATCCAAACAACTGCTGAATAATATAAAAGGGTGTGCTGATTCCGCAGCAACAACTTTTATCTCAACTATTTCCAGATACACATCAACTCAGAATCGGAGGTCCTATTCTATTCAATTCTATCATTTAAACTTTGATGCTAACTATTCGTCCATCAATCCTTATCAGTTTCGACTCAGTTTCGCCGAAACTGAAACTGCACATCATCAGCTGATGTCAACCAGTGCTATAATACATAACTAAATAATAATGCTTATAGATGCTTATAGAGTTACTCGGTCCATTAGCTCACCTGGTATTTTCAAATATGAATTTCATTTAGGACTTACTCGTAAATATAAGATATCCAATGGGGTCATGACTTCCCACAAGACAATCCCATATCTACAGTATGCGTCATCAGAGTTGTCGCTTGTGGCCAGGTAGACAGACGACTCCGCACATCGTTTACCTTTTAGTCTTATCTTTGACATGTGTCAGTCGCGATCGTTAGAGTCACAATATTTTGAAGGCAAAATTTGATAAGTGTGGGTTAGGGCCTACTTAGGTCATCATACAGACGCTGCAGCGCTGCACCTAACTTCCGACAAGCTTGATGCGATTACAAACCTTGTGGAACCCCATACGGTAATATTACTAAATTGTAATAATTTAGTGAACCTTTGAAGTATGATGGTAAGTTCTGTCTGGAGTAAATAGAGCTCCCTCAGACCATTATTTGATTTGTTTAAAGGTAGTGTACATTGGAACTGGACATCAAAAGGCTCAGAAGCTTTTAATGATGCTAAGAAACAATTACTTTTAGAGCAACATTCCCGTACATATGACACAAAGAACCTGTCAATCTATCGCGTGGGTTTGCGATGCTTCCCTCAATGGGTGGATGCTGTGAGATCTTATTCCATAGAACAGTAGGAAGAACGATCGAAAACTTTTTCATCAAGTAGACTTGCTCAAACCAAACAAAATTTTTGCCAAATAGAGTGTGAGGCAATTATTCTTACCATTCCAACATTTTCATAAATGCTTTAAGGTCACAAATTAACATTGCTTACAGATCATACGTCAACGATGGCAATCTTTGATTCAAATGCGTGTGTCAATATTAATCACTTTAAGGCAACAACGTTGGGCATTGATTCTGCAGACGCATATCTACGACATATTCCATATAGTGCTGTTGGTCTGTGGATCGTGCAAATGCTTTTTCCCATATATTGTGGCAAGATTCTGACTTAGCTGCCGACCCAAAAATTAATTATATATCTCTTATGTCAATTAACTGCTAGTTACCACATGAGCTATTGATGAGGAAACACATAAAGATGCTTTGTTGTCATATGGTGTACAGATCGTAATGAATCGCTGGCCTGAGCATAATTTTGATCCCGATTTGACTCTGTACTTTCAACATCCTCATACACATCATTGCATGCATTGATGTTTACGGGTCATCATACACGCACAGATTCGTGAATGTGTAGGCTAACTTCGCGAACTGAGCACGGAGCATACTGGTTCGTTGAAATCAGGTGTTAGTGGCTGCTTATTGCGTGCCCGCCCCTGCGGGCACGCTTCTATTTATTGCTGTCTAGAATTGTCTATAGGCGCGGCCATTTCACGCAGGGGATTGTGGGGCTGCGTCTCGCGAGATCTCCATCGATACGAGATCTAATAATTCTCGGCGCGAAGACACGGCTCTATTTTTAGATTGCTGGATATCTCATAATTATTATCTTCAAGCGCGTGATTTATGGCGAGTTCTCTTATGTGTTCTGGTCCGACTGTAATACAGTTTGCGCGGCGATGACCGCTTAACTATTTTAATAAACAGCCAACGGAACTTATACGTCCACTTTATCACTCTATCAAACTGACCACAAATGATTTCTTTTTGGGGTGATCATGAGAACTGTCCATTTGCATTAGCTACTCACCGGAGAACTTGTTTTGAAAGTTTACCACTGGAATTTCAGTAGGGAACACAACTACAGCGGAAATACAGGATGCAACTACAGCAGCAATATATAAAACTATTCTCTAAAAGAAACATATTAACCCCTTGAACCACAGAGTCCCAGTATCTCAACGGAGATATCCAGTTTTATCTGTGCCCCGCCTATCTCTAGCTAAACTCTGAGCCATTTTCTATGATAATGGATGTTTCTGTATATGACGTCATAATTATTTAGGTCAGATGTAGCTGGACGTCACAATCAAAATGTGTAATGTATGATGTATCTAGCTCCACCAGGAACATTGAATAGCCAGTCAAGTATGCGAATTGCACGTCTTTACTATTTAATCAACATGCTGTTGAATATTTGAAACTAATTTGACTAGACGCTGCTCGAATTGTATGTCTTTGCTATTTATTCAACTATCATTTTCTATGATAATGGCTGGCTTCGATCTGTAACTGAAGGATATGACGTCATAATCAATTACTTCATATACAGGCTGACGTCACAATCCAAAATGTGTAAATGAATGGCGTATTGAGCTCAGTCTTGGACATTGAATAGTCCGGCAAGTGTACGAATTGTATGTCTTTACTGTTTAATCAACATCGTGTTGAATATTTTGAAACTAATTTGACCTGGTGTTGTTGCGGCCAGAGGCAGCAAACCTTTAAAATCACCCAGTCAAATTAGTTTCAAAATAGTCATCAGCTTACCTGTATAGTTACCTTGAAATTGGAAGTCTGGGAATTCATTATTCAGCGTATATATATACATCGATTCCAACACGCAAAAAGGGGAGGAGCTTAGCTAGAAATAGGTGTGGCATACCTAGAAATGGATCTCTCTATTGAAATTGTCATGAGCAAATTGAGCATTACATGGCTAACACAATATGGACCACTTGTATTAAGAGACCACCCATATTTACAGGTCACATATTTTAACAAGGCCAATCATAGATTGTTGCCCTGAATACAATGTACTCGCCCTCTGACGGAGTGAGGATAATTAATACCACTTGTTAATGGACATTTTCATGTTGTATATCGATCATATTACGTCATATGATGTCATACTCAACGACGTGACGTATAGGATGACGTCATAATCATGACGTCATTACTGACTCAATTTAGTCCGTATTAAATGCTTAATAGTCCGACACGTTGTACGAATTGTATGGCTTTGCTATTTACAAAACATGCTGGTGAATATTTTGAAACTAATTTGACTGGGCGATGTTACTGCCACAAACAGCAACAGCACCCAGTCAAATTGGTTTCAAAATTGTCAACACCTTACCTGCATAGTTTTCTGGAAATTGATAGTCAAGAAGCTCAGAGATCCATCGATATCAACACGAGCGCGGTATTAATGTATTAATATACCATCCGGATTCAGTGACCGATTGACTAACGTTAGGCCTATGGAAGTCATTTCAAGCAACCGCCACCAAGATGTGACTTACTTGGGCAGAATTGTGTGTTTTTCTAACAAAATCCTTTAGAATGTTTAACACCGAAATTTCAATATCTCAGATAAAGACAACTATACGAATATCTTTTTAATACTTTGACTGGTAGCCCACCCCACCCTACCCACCTACGTGTTGCTATCATAGACCTGTATTAAGTATTGCAACGACAACGACTGCCCATGTAAGCCTATCATCTTCTCTTAATGTATTTAACCCTTTCGAGGAGGCCGCCAAAACCGGCCTCCACAGTGATCTTGAGGATGTTAATTTGCAGGTCAAGAGATCATTTTGAAAATTCACCACTGAAATGACTGGCTCGATAATTGAGCCAGTCATTCCAATAGTAACTCTTCAAAACAGTCGTCTATTTGCCTGCAAATAGGCACTCAATAACCAAATTTTTTTTTTATATTCTTGACTCAATTTAGGTAATACAGGGTTTATAAATTATGAGGACGACGATGATGTACCATGTCTGTTTAACCTTTCCCGTATTGTATTATAGTATGATTCACATTTTTTGCATTCGAGATAGGGTAAAAATTACAGACTTGTTACAGACAGTTTTGAGGCGTACTATGTGTGTGGTAAATTTCAAAAGAAAAACATGCATAATAATATTGTAGAGGGCGAAAATGTAGACAGAGTTCGCTAACAATAATGAATCCATCTAAAAATAATGGCTTGTCTTCTTCGAAACTACACCTCTAATGTAATGACCGGTCATCTTCTTACGTTATCACAACGACTAGACTGTTACACAGACTCAACTTCGGATACCAGACAGACCGGGACCCCGTCTATCTCCGTAGCAGACTGTAAAAGCAACCCCGTGGATCGTGAAATCGATACGTCAATGGCTACTCAATAGGCCCCTACATACCAGATACATTTCTCGATCTCGTATCGAAAGAGAACTCGCGGGATACGAATGAATAATGGATGTGTGATTATCAGTAGTATCCTTTTGTCTTTAATCCATCCGTGGGAATAAATCCATGCAATTATGTAGCAGTATTGATAGTATACCAATGTTCCAAATTTCTAGTCAAAACTGCTGTCAATAATATTGTAACAGATTGTTGAATACAGGAATCAACCGAAAGTGCAGGCCTATGCATGTGCTAAGTTAAGAAGGTCTACAGGAAATTCGGCCACAGAATTTCAACCATATAGTTTAGATAGGTATATCAATATGCTAGTGAAGTAATGGATTGAGGTTAAAAAAATGTTCACCATGAAGTAATTTCGTCGTGCACAACTTCATACCGAAAATTTGTTAAATCTCCGGTGATTCACAGTTTTCAGTGCCCTATTGTCTGTAGTGTGTTTGGCCCCATAATTTCACCTACATAGACTTGAGCCTTAAAATACTAGGTATATTCCGAATCTAACA
The DNA here is from genome assembly GCA_034401795.1 of Chaetoderma sp. LZ-2023a. Taxonomy (NCBI): domain Eukaryota; kingdom Metazoa; phylum Mollusca; class Caudofoveata; order Chaetodermatida; family Chaetodermatidae; genus Chaetoderma; species Chaetoderma sp. LZ-2023a. The sequence goes on along the minus strand of CM067366.1, from coordinate 74,158,452 downwards.
AATTCTAGATGAAATAATTTTATTATAGTGGGGCGGATATGTAACAAATTTGAGGTAAGATGTTCCATTCGGGCAGAAAGCATGAAATTTGGCATATAGGTGGTTTACGGTATGCTGAACATAATTAGATGAGGTGCCACGTGATTCTACCAAGGGAACCCATTCAAAATGGCGGATTCAAAATTGCCGCCTTCCCAGCGGAAAATCTGCATTACTTAAGTTCCAGATGGAGCAGAGGGCTGGAATTGATGTCAAATTAAGGGTTTCTTGGGTCACTGGTTATGATTTTACCCATTACAATACTCTAAATAGATAAATATGCTGAAAAATATATTATTATTATTATTATTATTATTATTATTGTTGTTGTTGTTGTTGTTGTTGTTGTTGTGGTCGTCGTCGTCGTCATCGTCGTCGTTGTCGTAACATTTGTAAATTAGTAGTATTATTGCTAAACGTTTGTACACACATGTTCCGGGCGGAACATTTTAGAAACAAGTTTTCGCTACTCAAAACAATTGGTCTACACGTTTTCTCCAGTAAAAGTAGTTGTATGCCAGCCCCTTGCTTCGCCAAGCATTATCAGTACTATCCTTTTGTCTTTAATCCATCCGTGGGAATTAATCCATGTAGGGCCAATGCAATTATGTGGCAGTATTGATAGTCTACCAATGTTCCAAATTTCCAGTCAAAACGGCTGTCAATAATATTGTAGCAGATTGTTCAATACAGAAATTAACCGAAAGTGTAGGCCTATGCATGTGCTAAGTTAAGAACGTCACCATTGCGGATTTCCATATAATTATTGTAGTTTCCTAAACTCACACTGACTATTTAAATATATCAGGAGAAACATAGCTGCATAGCAATCACGCACACGCGTATTGTGCTCTGCTTATAGACAGAGACAATAGCCTATTATATTCTCGCATTCAAGTCAATATGTCAAAGAAAGTGAAATTGACATCTGATCCCACAGTGAATTTAGCACACACGAACTGGCCCCTGTGTGTTATTTGCCAGCTGTCCACAACGGAGCATCTCATAGATCCATGTAGTAACACAAATCGTGACAATGTGATTACGAGTTATAGGTCATTAGCTAATAATAGCTACAGCAACTCCATGCCCTTCCACCATACCTCGATCTATGTAGGTTGAATGATGGATCTGGAATTGCGGAGACGCTCATAGAAAACTGTGTTGGGTGGCACAAATCTTGGATTGGATGTTGTATGGGACGTGTATAAGGCGGGAAGCTTGAAGACACATGCTAGAGAATTACGGGGACATGGGGAAGCTCTTCGTGTTGCATCGAGTACAAGACTCGCTCAAAATTGGAAAACTTTCCTACGAGTTGATGCAAACAGAACAGGCCTCTTCACCTTTCCCGCAAATACATTGGAGTCATTCGAGCTACCAGAAAGAAAGATACTCGTCACAACATGTGAGGAAAACGTGCTGATGAGGCCAGAGCATAACGTCTCACAACTCGCGCCATGCATGCAAGATGAAGCAGATGGTAGAATGTTGCTCTACGCCTTCCATGCATATCACCAAGGTTATCGAACAATAATGATTCATGCTACAGATACAGACGTGGTAGTCCTAGCCATACGGACAGCAAACTTTCTTCATGTGTGTGATCGCTGGGTCACATTTGGCCATGGGAAGACCTTCCGCTATGTATCAGCTCATGGCATTGCAACAGTTTTGGGTGCAGAAGCGTCACAAGGACTGCTATTTATGCTTGCTTTCTCTGGGTGTGACACCGTGTCTGCATTTTGTGGGATTGGCAAGAAGACAGCATGGGAAGTTTGGATGACTTCAGATCTATTCAAGTCAATATTTAGGAGACTGTCTGATGCCCCGGCGTCTCTGTGTGACAATGACATGGAAACGCTGGAGAGGTTTGTCGTACTACTGTACAGACGCACATCACCATTGTCAAAGGTTAATGAGGCACGAAAACGGCTTTTCGCTTTTGGCAACAGGCAGCTAGAAGACATTCCTCCGACCAGTGCAGCTCTGCTGCAACACACCAAACGTGCTGCGTTCCAGGCAGGTCATCTTTGGGGGCCAATCACTCCACGCAAATGCAAAAACGCCATCGCCAGCTGACTGGGGTTGGGTCAGAGATGGAGACACTTGGTCACCGCAATGGAGTTTGCTTGCAGACGCATCTAAGGCATGTCGGGAACTCGTGAAATGTGCATGCAAAAGTAATTGCACTGGCATATGCAAATGCTATAAATCCAACTTACCTTGTACACAGTTATGCTCATGCGGTGCACAGTGCGTGTGACGTCTCTGAATCATGATTCAACAATCAACAGCATCCTGTATAGCCTTGCATACTCTAATAGGATATCTGAACGTATCTATAACGACCATTACTTGGTTCGATATTAAGAAATCGAGTAATTTAAACTATTTCTAGATTCTATATTGCTTTTGTTCTCAAGAGATGGATCTTTTAGATAACACATCTTAAAGAGCCACAGTCTTTTGACATCAAACACAGGTGGTCGCTATGGAAGGATTGATATTTACATATTTAGAGTATTGTAGTGAGTAGAATTATAACGATTGACCCATGAAACCCCTAATTTGACATTAATCCCATCTCTCTACTCCGTCTAGAGCTTGAGTAATGCGAATTTTCCGCTGGGAAGGCGGCCATTTTGAATCCGCCATTTTGAATGGGTTCCCTTAGTAGAATCACGTGGCACCGCATCTAATTATGATCATGATACCTTAAACCACCTATATGTCAAGTTTCATGCTTTTTGCCAGAATGGAACATCTTTTTCACATATCTGCCCTACTATTAGGCAAAAATTGGCTTAAATTTTGGGGTTTTCTTGCTTTTCGGTACCCTACTGTCTGTATGTAATATGGTCGGCTCCAGAACTTCGGTCACATAGACGTAGAGGGATCTGAATACGATAGTTATATTGGGAATTTAAAAAATTCGACCATGAAGTAATTTCGTAGTATACAATTTCATCGCGTAAATTTGTTTCAATTTTGGCAGTTCTGCGGGTTTTCAATGCCCTACTATTACTTGTCTGCAATAGGTTTGGCCACATAATTTCGCCGATATGGTTAGATAGCGATATGAACACGCTAATGAATCTTGAGTTTTCTACCACGTAGTAATTTCGTAATATTCAATTTATTAGCCACGGACAGTTGTCAAATGCCAACAATTTACTATATTCTATATCAGAATGTCTGTTCTCGATTTGTAATAATTTTTTTTATATATGGATGTATATAACTCAATATGAGCTAGTGCTTTTGTACAATTCTACCATCAAGTAATCTCATCGTAGGTAGTTACATATTCGCCGTATGGCCCCATTATAATATGGTTGGTTCATATTCACCACATTCAGATAGGTGTCGGTATGTCCTGGCATATCGCTCATAATGGGTTCGGCCCCAGAATGTCACTCATATGTTTAGATAGGTATAGGCATACGCTTACGGAGTAGTGAGATTTAAAACTTTCTACCATGAAATAATTTCGGCTCAAATTAGCCGATTCATGGTTTTCGTTGCACCCAGTCAAATTAGTTTCAAAATAGTCATCAGCTTACCTGTATAGTTACCTTGAAATTGGGAGTCTGGGAATTCAATATTCAGCGTATATATAGACATCGATTCCAACACGCAAAAAAGGGGTGGAGCTTAGCTAGAAATAGGCTTGGCATACCAAGAAATGGATCCCTCTATTGAAATTGGCATGAGCAAATTGAGCATTACAGGGCTAATACCACTTGTTAATGCGTGGTCCACACAATATGGATCACTTGTATTAAGAGAGCACCCGTATTTATAGGTCACATATTTTAACAAGGCCAATCATAGATTGTAGACCCTTGCCATCCCGAACGCACATAGACCCGAATACAATACATTCATCCTCTGACGGAGCGAGGGTAATTAATACCACTTGCTAATTAGCCTTTTCAGGTTGTCTATCCATCATATTACGTCATATGACGTCGTAATTAATTAAGTGACGTGAAGGATAACGTCATAATAATGATGTCATGACTGACTCGATTTAGTCCATCTTAAATGCTTAATAATCTGACACGTTGTACGAATTGTATGTTTTTGTTATTTAATAAAAATGCTGTTGAATATTTTGAAAGTAATTTGACTTGCCGCTGTTGCTGCCATAGGCAGCAACAGGACCCAGTCAATTTAGTGTCAAAATATTCCACGGGTTACCGGTATAGTTTTCTTGAAATTTATCGTCTAGTAGTTCAGAAATCCATCGATCCCAACTCGAGAGTGGTATGGCTGGAGTTTAGCTAGAGATGGGCAGGACATAGCTAAACTGGAAAGGTTCATTGTATTAATAAACCACCACAGTTTTCAGTGCCCCATTGTCTGTAGTATGTTCAGTCCCATAATTTACCCCACGTAGACTTGAGCTTTAATAAGCTAGTTATATTCCGAATCTAACAAATTCTAGATGAAGTAATTTTAATACGCAAAATTTAGCTTAAATGATGGTGTATTCGTGGTTTTCGGTGCCCTACTTTCCGTAATATGGTCGGTTCCAGAACTTCGCTCACATAGACGTATAGGAGTTTGAATATGCTAGTTACATTGGGAATTTAAAGGAATTCGAACGTGAAGTATTTTCGTAGTATGCGATTTCATCGCATAAATTTGTTCCAATGTTGGCAGATCTGTGGTTTTCAATACCCTACCGTCTGCAATATGTGTGGCTACATAATTTCACCCATATGGTTAGATAGGGATATGAATACGCTAATGAATCATGAGATTTCTACCACGTAGTAATTTCGTAATATTCGATTTAGTAGCCACGGACAGTTGTCAAATGCCAACAATTTACTATATTCAGTATTAGAATCTCAGTTCTCGGTTTGTAATCATTTTTTTACATATAGCTGTATATAACTGAATATGTACTACTGCTTTTGCACGATTCTACCATCAAGTAATTTGGTAATATGTAGTTACATATTCCCCATATGGCCCCATTGTAATATGGTTGGTTCACATTCACCACATTCAGATAGGTGTCGATATGTTCTGACATATCGCTTATAATGGGTACGGCCGAGAATATCACCCATATGTTTAGATAGGTATAGGCATAAGCTTACGACGTAGTGAGATTTAAAAATTTCATAACGTAAATAAGCCCAAACTTAGGATAATTCATGGTTTTCATTGCAATACGTTCACCCCCAGAATTTCACCCACAAATACTTATAGGAAATATGCTAGTTGTATTCCGAATTTAAAATACTTCTACAGGAACGTAATTTCATAGTACACAATTCCATACCGAAAATTGGCGCAAATTCTGTCAGATCAACGATTTTCTGTACCACAGTTTGCAATAGGTTCGACCCCAGCAGTTCACCCATATGGTTAGATACGTATATGAATACGCTAATAAAGTATCATAGGTTTAAAAAATGTTTACCATACAGTAATTTCGCCATATGCAATTTAGTAGTGGCACACCGTTGTCAAATTCAAATAATGTACTATATTCGGTACCAGAATATCTCTACATGCGCTGTAGCCAGTTTTCAAACATAAGGCCATGTAGAACTCACTATGTTCTCGTGCTGTGCGAAATATTGTAATAATTCTGCCGCCAAATATTCATTATAGTAATGTGAAAATATTTCTATATATCCCATATTATTAGCCGCGTGTACTGGTAGCACCTGACCTATCAGGCTAATACCCTAACATTTACACATATGGTCAACAAGATCGTCATCATTACAACGGTTGAGGCCGATTTTGGCCTTTTTGTCGAGCAAAAATATTTGATTTAATAGTTTGTCACTGTTTCCAGTAAAGATATCGTTTAATAGGTGACATAGATATGATAGCTAAATGAAACAGATCACGATGTCGTGACTGTTTCCCACTGAGTCTTCAGTCAGAATGTGTTCTACTATATCATTTTCGTTGGAGAAAACTAGGTTCACGGTATTAGTTCTATCCTGGCCACTTAACTTTGTTGAAAAGGTTTTCTGTCGGTACAGATCGGGGTCCTGTATTGCATCAAAAATATACTTGCTTTGTGCATTTCACTAGCATTGCAGTGTATATTTCACCAATATATTTCCGGGTAATAAGCTCTTCACGTGTTTTTCAGAAGGTATCAAGATTTAGGTTTAAAATATTCTTTACAGTTTTTCTTTAATATGTCTGTACTGCTTCTTGCGCTGATTTTCTACTGACTGGGTTGCCGGTTCTGTTGATTTCTTTATCTTTACAAGTTGTTGATATCAAATGACCCAAATTTGATCTGTTACGCTCTGTTGATGCAGTAGTGCAATTTTCTCATCACTGGCTGCTCTTAATTTTGTCTGTTCCTCTCTCTGTTAAGGAGTTTGGCCTGGAGAAAAAGGATTGATGGAAAAATTGTTGGACTGACCAGAAATATAAGCTGCTTTTCCTAGACCATAGCTAATACTGCCCATATCGTTTTGCGAGAAATAGTCCCTCTTTTGTGTTTATTTTCCGATTATATTTTTGTCATAAGTGGCTTGTATGCCTTTATATAACTTCATTTTTTCATGAAAAAGTTGAGTTTATTCTCAGAATTATAATAACCTCCGGGCACGCTATTTACCATTGATGCCTTGCATCAATATGTGTACTTGTGGTACTTTGGCTTGGACCATGACATCAATGCCATGGTGAACAACTGTTTAGTGCTTCGTCTGTCAATACGTGTCTCCAATGGGGGATTATAGTTTTAGTTATGCCTCGCCCATATTAGGCTAAGCTCCACTCACACTTCGCCCGTGTTGGGATTGATCGATCCATGAGCCCCCTGACTATCAAGTTCCAGAAAACTATACATGTATGCTGTTGAATAGTTTGACGAACTTAGCTAGGTCATTCATAACGTAACTGATTATGACGTAACCCACACGTCACGTAGTTGATTATGATGTCATATGATGGATAGATAAATTGAAATACTCCATTGTCACATTGCACCACTGGATACGAGGTATCTCCATAGATCTCACTGAAACAGACAATCAAATGTAGCTCGTCATTAAAAATAGTCACTCAAAATGGTGGGAAATCTTTCCCAGCAACCCCGTCCCGCTCTCAAATCGAGTTGAATGTCAAGAGGTTTTGCTTGCCTCTTTCTGTCTACATTAAGAACGGCCTGTTATCTGAAAACGTCAGTAAACAATAAACGTCATCAAAATTTACACAATTATATAGACATTCATTTCTTGCTATTCCCGTCCATTTCTAGCTAAGAAGGTACAGTTTTACTGCGCGTTGGAATCAATTTATATAGGCCTACCTTTGAATCTGCTTTCCTAGAATCCCAAATCCAAGGTAACTATAAGATAATCTGTTCACTATTTTGAAACTAATTTGACTATGGGCTGTTGCTTCCTATGCCAGCAACAACTCCCAGTAAGATTAGTTTCAAAATATCCAACAGTATGGGTTTTTAAATAATAAATCATTACAGTCATACAATTCTTATACTACTGATGTACTTCTAAACGTTCATGACACAGTTATGATTAGGGTATGATTGTGACGTCAACTTATTTTTGACAGATCGGATCCGTTCATTGAAAATGAGCATCTTCAAACATACTCTCATACCTCAATATGATTCTGCTTCAAATGTGAGTGCGCGAAGATCAGTTCAGGTTGTGAAGTGCTTGATGCGCAGCGTGGGGGGAAACACTTAGCACTACCTGTTAAATGTCCTCCATATACACTGGAGGCCACGTATTATGCGATGGGACAGTCGCCTGCTGAACTTTTCTTCAGACAACAAAGCACATATAGGGGCTAATAGACATGTTCAGTGTCAAAGTGTAGAGAATTTAACGAATGACATGTAAGGAATATTAACAAATGGAAAGAGAAATGTGTTTAATTATAAAAATCTTGCCCAGATTAGGTCACAGAAATTATGTAATTTGTTTTGTGTCATGGGCCTGCCATTTTCATGTTTATCACTTAGTAAAAACCGTGAATTGTAGGTTGGTTCTGATCCAGAATATGTGCTTCCATTTGCTTATAGTACGTTTGTTGGGGAGAAAGATGACACCTCTACGCCGGTCTCCTCCGTAAGTAGTAACTTTGTTGGGAAACTAAGTCATCAAGGATTGCGGGCTAACATCCGCATACAGAGGTAACTCTGATTATGTCTAAGCTTCTTCCAACAAGAAACTGTGTTAGACATTCTCGGACAATGCGATCTTCCCAGGAGCTTACCATAGCTACATGGAATGTTCGTGGTCTGAGTGCAACATCAAAGAGGAGAACGTTAGGTGCAGACTGTGAACATTATAACACCGATAGTACATGCATTCAAGTGACCAAAGTTGCTAAAGGCTCAGAACAGCAACTACAGACAGGCCATAAGCGAGTACCCATGGAGCAAAAACAGGTCACATACCAGGGTTTAGGCTTCGTAATCGGGCAAAGAGTCTTGGACCTTGTCACTAATTTTGGATACGTCAGTGATCGCGTTGCATTCATCGACCTGGCGACACCTACGCGAAAACACACTACAACTAAGTGCTGCATTGTCAACGCATATTCCCCAACTACCGAAAAAGCCAAGAATTCAGAGAATCCGAGAATCCAGCATTATTAGATCCTTTCTATGCAGAACTGAGTTCCACCCTTGCAATCCCAGCTAGGTGGCAAATGTTCGTGTGTAGAGATTTCAACTCTAAGCTGGGTAAACTCGGAATTGCTGGCAAAAGTTCAGGGCTTGGCTTATGCATGGGATCGTATGGAGAATGGACATGCAACAGCAATGGAGATGCACTGGTGGCATTCCCTAGGTTCAGTGACCTACTTGCCACGAATACGGCTTTTAAACACCCATGCCGTCACTGGACAACATGGACTGGACACATTGCTGATCGCAAAGCCACAAAAGGATCTAAGGCTACAACAGCTGTCTTCAACCAAATAGACTTCATAATATGCAAGACAAAAGCAAAACCCCTACTTCCTATGGAGGCACAGACCTCAATTCTGACCATAAGTCAGTCATTACACGCCTTCAGATGAACGATCTCTATCTAATGTTTAAACGCCATAACAGGCAAGAGGATAGAGACACTTACAGCCTATCCAAGTTCATCAGCGACCCTGATACTCAAATGTCATAAAAAAGGTCCTCCGGGAGCAGATAGCTAACATCGACGTCAGCTCCGATCCTAACGAAGCCCTAACCAAAATAGTGAAATCTATAGAATCATCAGCTACCAGCACCATAGGTGTTCTTAAAAACAACCGAACTAGGTATACTTACGACCCTCTAGTAATAAAGCTGTCAGCACAGAATACAGAATTACAACGTCGAATCTAACAAAGTGGCCCAAGTGAAGACAGCACCAAACCACACCGGGAGCGAAATAATATCCAGCGCCACATTAGTGAATGCTTTAAAGATCTTGCTATTCAACAAGCAGACTCCCTATCAGATGAAATCACGAATGGTTGTCACAAAATGTTTCGGGCAGCCCGAGCCCCGAGAGTTACTGGCTGCACACCACCACTCACTGTACACAACTCTGAATGACACATTATCGGAACTGACCAGGGCAAAGCCGACGCGATTCGAGAATGTTTTAAGGAACCGTTCACTGACCACGATGATGAACCCTTGCACCCGTTCTCAGGAGACTCCAGTCCATTACTAACACCAATTAAAACAGGAAAAGTTAAGAAGACATATAAAGCCCTGAAAATGGACGTGCATCTGGACCTGGTGGCATGAGCAATGAACTATTCAAATATGTAAGTGACATTATCTCAAAACAGATCACGCACCTAATTAATTCAGCTTTTATGCACCACCCTCCCATCGACGCTGTAGGCCAAGGTACTCTTATCGCACTACCCAAGCACAAGAAGCCACCTGCCCACACCCACCACACCCCAACCAATTTGCAGCACATTATGCGCCGCAACAGCATATGGAAAATCCTATCCAATGTTACTCTATACCGCATCCGGGACAAGATCGATGACTTCACCGAATCATGTCAAAGTGGCTAAAAATGTGGATGCAGCTGCGCAGACGTTGTATGGGCTCCACACATGCTTGTGCCGGTAATCATGTCCAAATACTGGGATTTCCACAAAATGGGCATTGACATACCACGAGACTTCAACACAATTAAACGCTCAAAGATCCTAGATGTACTACGCCATGCCAGTTGCAATGAAAATGAGCTACGACTAGCGAGACTACTGTTTGTAGATACAAAGCTGAGAGTACGAGTCAAGTCAGTTAAGTTTGTAGAGTGGAGACATCAATCGGCTCCCTACAGGGAGATGGTCTATCTCCCGTGCTTTTCACCCGTTACCTTGCTGCTGCATTGAAATCCGTGCAGGAAAGTTCCACAAGACCAACACCCACACCACCACCCCAACCCCAACACCCCCCCCCCTCCCCGCCCGTTGCTCCAACCCAGTGTCAATACGGGGTATGCAGCTAGAGATGGAATATGCCGACGATGTGGACTTCATAGACGAGGAAAAGAATGCCCTTGATGAACTTCTCCCAATGACTAAAAATTGTGAATCTCTATAAATGAATCAAAAACAGAGTTCACTAGAACTGCGCGATATACCGATCTCTTATCATAAAGTGGTTTAATATGGTGGCGGTTTGCAAACCGTCGTAATCATGCTCAAACCGGAAGCCCGAGTTTAATTAAATTTTCGGTTTAGCCAAAACTTATTAATCTTTTTTAATCACACATATCGCTGCTAATTCGGCCTCTGAAGTGGTCTTGAGAATTGTCAATCTGCAGACCTATAGAAGTCTATTTTTGAAAATTTACCAATAATATGGCTGGCTAGATAACGAAATAAGACATTTCAACTCAGTTCACCCACATATACCTATCTACAAAGCATGAAACTAAAGAAAATAACGACCCACTTCGTGGCGGCGAACCATGGAGGAAAAGTAAAATCCTGGGCTCACTGCTTTGCAGTACTGCGGCCATTGTTGCACGCTGCGTCATGGGGAACATAGCTTTCCAGTCCTTCTGGAAGCTATGGATAAAAACGCTACGTTTATGCAATGCAACCTGCATATCCCTGATGCTGTATAACTGTAGCAGCTGGGCAGATCCAAATGCAGCTCTAGACAAACTCGATGCCTGCCACCGCAAACACCTACGCACCATCACTGTACACCGATGGCCAGGCAGCATAATTTCCAACGATGCACTATACAAGATGTGTAATACGTCGCCACTGTCTGTAAAAGTCTTCCAACAAAGATGGTCTATGTTTGGCCATGTGCTAAGGATGCCAGAAGAGACACCAGAACAGAGAGCGTTGGAATTCGCCCTACTCGGAGCCAGCAAATACCAGGAGAGGACGTCATTGCATAAATCTGCTACGCTTGATCTCAAGAAGGCAAGACTCGGTGCACTCAAATCAAGAATGGACCCGAGGAAGCCCAGGATGTCGGCTGAGGACAAGGCACAGTGCGTAAAAACGAAGAGGGACTGATTGCAGTTGTAGGATATTTCTACTACTACAGCCGCAGAATACAGTAATCATACATATGTTTGTTGTTAGAATTCCACCACCATTATCGCTAGGATGTAACTTGTGTACTCCTATTCTAGCAAAAGTGATTTCTATTGGAACTTAGATGACCATCAACTGGTGCTTGTTTGCTCTGTTGGTCAGGAGAAGGGTGCTGGACCACACTGTCCAGAAAGTAGGTTTGTTATGAGAACCAGAATGCTCCTATCACAATTCTGAATAATTTTTCAATTTCTTTCAGTTTGGTTAAATATAGATATGAGTATTTCATCTTACGTGGCTAAATAAAGTGGACATTGCTATATTGGAATGTAGGAATCCAGTTTTAGCTATTCCCCACACATCTCTAGTTAAACTTCACCCACACTTTGCACTGTTTGGATTGATCGATCCTTGCACTACCCGACTATCAATTTCTATAAAACTGTACAGGTAAGCTGTTGAAAATTTCGAAACTAATTTGACTTGGTGCTGTTGCTGCATATATACGAGCTGTGATGTGTCATTCGACTCACGATATGCAACCAGGGTGCACTGCGTTTCTATGAATAGATGACTGCATAGACTGAACAGTTGTTGTGTGGTATATAACTAAATGTCCTGACTTATAGCGAACAAAGTTGGACACGTTTTAATGAAGAGGTTATTTTGAGCGTGAATGAGACGAGTTACTGGTTTCGTCTGGGACATGGTCATAACACGTCAAGTCTTAAAATGTCTCCATCGCCATGAAGTTATGTAAGGCGGTCGGTAAACCAGCACACGGTTTCCTGTGAACAGGGGTATAGACACATTTTGGCCGGTTCACCATGTCCTTGACGTCGTTGTGCACGATAAAATATTTAGATCCACTATAATAGGCCCAACAGGTGCATCATAAGGCAAATAAGAACCGGCAATGCTAACTAGCTGCCAAGAGGATATCTCCAGTTGACCAGAGCTTTACTCTCATCATCAATGGACCTTTCCAGTTTATCCATCAATCATATAACATCATAATCAACTACATGACATGTAGGCTGAACATTGATGCCATAATTAATGGTATCGTGAATGCCGTAGATAAACTAAGAACGCTTAATTGATGGCGGACTAATCGTTGTTTTACGAATCATATGGCTTTACTGTTTGATTTTTTGAAACCAATTTAACTGGGCGCTGTTGATGCCAAACCAGTCAAATTAGTTTCAAAATATTCATCAGCTTACCTGTGTCACGATCTGAATTAAAAATTCGCGATAAATCATTGCAGCAGTTTTTCCTCCATTTTCGCTACAATATTTTATGTAAATAGATACGTGTGTGTAAGAAGTGTTGGCGCTTGGAGTAGCTGTGTGTGTGTGCGTGCGTGCGTGCGTGCGTGCGGGCGGGCGGGCGGGCGGGCGGGCGGCGTGCGTGCGTGCGTGCGTGCGTGCGTGCGTGCGTGCGTGCGTGCGTGCGTGCGTGCGTGCGTGCGTGCGTGCGTGCGTGCGTGCGTGCGTGCGTGCGTGCGTGCGTGCGTGCGTGCGTGCGTGCGTGCGTGCGTGCGTGCGTGCGTGCGTGCGTGCGTGCGTGCGTGCGTGCGTGCGTGCGTGCGTGCGTGCGTGCGTGCGTGCGTGCGTGCGTGCGTGCGTGCGTGCGTGCGTGCGTGCGTGCGTGCGTGCGTGCGTGCGTGCGTGCGTGCGTGCGTGCGTGCGTGCGTGCGTGCGTGCGTGCGTGCGTGCGTGCGTGCGTGCGTGCGTGCGTGCGTGCGTGCGTGCGTGCGTGCGTGCGTGCGTGCGTGCGTGCGTGCGTGCGTGCGTGCGTGCGTGCGTGCGTGCGTGTGTGTATTTAAAAACATACCTATATCATGTCGTTCTGTTCAAATATATTGTGTATTTAACCCTTATCCTGCTGTATGCCTATTCTTATGCAAAATTCCTAGTACTTAGTATATTGTGTGTCTATTCTGAAGATAACGATACGGGAAGCTATTGCACAATACATGAGCAATGAGTTCCAGTCTCGTTAGCTTCAAAATGAACACCATTTTATCGTTTACTCGTAGTACGGTTTCAGAGTCAGTCTGTCAGTGGAAAAGGGTTAATCAGTAAGATTATAAATGCATGTTAACGAGCGTTGTTCATTATCATCCATTTTTCTCGTCAATGTTGTTGTCATGTGTTAGTAAGTGTGATTTACCCTATCGTAGACATATACCTTAACATGATTATATTTGTATTATAGTGTCCAGTCTGGGTCCGGACAGGCTGTGATTTCCCGGTCTGAAATCTTGTGTATTGGTTGGCGTGTGAGTAAAGCCGACCCTGTATAACGTGTATGTGGTAAAATCACCTGCGAGTTGCGCAGACTTGTCTATCGTCTCATCATCGTCATCGTCGTCGTCGTCGTCGTCATTGTCATCTTCTCTGTCAACGATTAACACCTGCGAGTTGCGCAGACCTGTATTGTCGTGTCAACATCGTCGTCGCCATTATCGTCACCTTCTCAGTAATCCTGTCATTTTTTCATCATCATCATCGTCATTACCGTTAACATCTGTGTCACATATTATCACCTGCGAGTTGCGCAGAAACATCCGTCAGTATCGTGTCATTACCGTCATTGTCGTCGTATTCAATTTCAAGAAACGTTCGTCATTATTGTGTCATTGCTATCATTGCCATTATCGTCTTCATCGTCGTCAATTACTAGAAACATTCGTCATTGTCGTGTCAGTACTATCATTGCCGTTATCGTCTTCAGCGTCTTCAAGTTGATCAAACAGCCGTCATCATCGTGTCAGTACTATCATTGCCGTCATCTTCTTCATCATCGTCAACTTCCGTTCTTGTGCAATGATATTAGTGTCGTAATCGTCATCAACATCCATTAACAGTTAAACATGTAACATTCAATCCACCCCACCCCCACCCCCAGTCCGTGAACATTTCCATAATTATTTGTATTGTATTAGTAGTTTATATTGTGTATAGTATTGTCAATCTAGTTTTAATTTTTATAATTATGTTGTCTATCAAATACCTACGGTTATATATTATATATTGTGCGTACGTCCGTTAGTACTGTTGTGTACATTCTAAGGTGTAGTTGCTGGTGGTGTGCTAGCGTACGTGTGCTTATAAAATCGCGTGACGGGTTGTATTGTATGTAAATGAAGTGTGTGAACATATTGTGTGATTTGTATGTGAATCGTGTGTAAGCTGTGCGAACTGTGTGTGATTTATGCATGGATTATATCCCTATGTGGTGCATGAATACGGAAGAACGTGTAAGCGAATGATTTGCTGTGCGCATGGCCTATGTAGTATTTTATTTGGGATGTCATTTTATGAATTGTTATTAAATTTTTTAAAACATTTTATCTGGCTTGACTTTTTCCACTTAAGGATCGTGACAACCTGTATAAATTTCTGAAAATTGAGAGCCAGTGGAGTTCACGGATCGATCCCATCACAGGCGAAGTGTGGGTGTCACTTAGCTAGAGATGGCCGGGGCATAGCTCAAACTGGATTCCTCCATTGAATTCAGCGATCTGACTGACTGAAAACATTTGCAGAATGTCGAGTTTAATCCGCTCAGAGTAGAGCAAAGTCCATCGAGGTTTAGTGTATAAATAACCAGTGTGGCAAGGACCGACTAGCTAGTTGTAAGAACGGATAGGACAGTTTCCATCACATATGCTCCAGTTTGTTAGGTAAATTTTGCTCCGCCTCATCTTGACGAGTTAATGGCCATTTTACAGTTGTTGCTTAGATCGGCATATGTTCAGAAATGGTACACCGCTATACCTAGATTCTGGACTGTAAGTAGTTTCTTGCTAAGATATACCTTAAATCATTTATTCCAGGACTAGCTTAGTGCTTGACTCATATACCAGAGCTAAGGCTGCTGGAATACGGGGTTACCTCCTCATTTTTTAACTTCATATAATTATGTTAGTTCCTCTCTGGTTGAGCATTCACACTGTACCCCTGTTTAGTTAGACAACAGATACCCCAATAGAATTTCAACTGTCTTAAAAGCTGCTTCAAAAAGGGCAGCCCTAACTGGCCTTGAATTTGATATTACCTTTGTGAAAACTAAAGTGAACACCCCCATTGAGATGTGGGAACAGGCATCACTATACCAGAAGTACTCGCACTCGGCACGGCCCCTTAAGAAGTCATTGTCCACGTCAACACCATCTTTGAAGCATATCTTTCACCAGTAAATCAGAACGATCTTGGCAATCTGACTGGCCTGTACAGAGATTTACGTTGTTGAACAAAATACCAATGGAGTGAAACAATTGGCAGACACGCCCATGGTGTAGTAGGATGTTATGGTGACCATGTCTCAACACCCCGAGCATAAATTGACAACGCATGACGTAGCATGATCATAGATAGAGCTGGTAAATGTGACTTAAGCCGCCAAAGCACGTACGCCTGTGATAATATGATAAACTAAGGAACAGCGTCAAACTTCGACTGTCTTGCATAAAAATGTTAATTATGTATATCAAAGATGTGCTAAGGTTTGATTACTTCTATGCTATTTAACGGGGAGTGTTGGCTTCCCCTTTATCCGTTATATTCTTGGTGAAAGAGGTGACCAATGACATGGCGCTTCCAGTGGCCATTGCTCCAGTATATTTAAAGTTGTCGTCTTTTATAAAGGTGATAATTATTACCAAAATGGAGGCATCTCATCTGTCACTCAGGTATCTAACTTTATAATTAAAATACGTCACCTGTTAGCTAACGTCACAATCAAATGAATATTTTGAAACTAATTTGGCTAGATGTTGTTGCCATATGCAACAGCATATTCTAGACAAAGTAGTTCCACAACATTGAACAGCTTACCTGGTAGGATAGTTACTTTGAAATTTAGATTCTGGCAATTCAAAGTTCAAAGTGTTAAAACAGATTCAAATCTGACTACATAGTGTGTGAAGCTTAGCTAGAAATGGGCGGGTATGGGTAGAAATGGGCGGAGTATAGCTAGAAATGGGCGGGTATGGCTAGAAATGGGGGCGGGCTATAGCTAGAAATGGGCGGGGTATAGCTAGAGATTGGCGGGGTATAGCCATAAATGGACGGGGTATAGCTAAAAATGGGCAGGGTATAGCTAGAAATGGGCGGGGTATAGCTAGAAATGGGCTGGCTATAGCTAGAAATGGGCGGGGTATAGCTAGAAATGGGCGGGTATGACCAAAAATTGGGTGGGGGGCTATAGCTAGATGGTGGGGTATAGCTAGAAATGGGCGGGATATAGCCAGACATGTACGGGATATAGCTAGAAATGGGCGGGGTATAGCCAGAAATTGACGGGTATAGCTAGAAATGGGCAGGGTATAGCTAGAAATGGGCGGTGTATAGCTAGAAATGGGCTGGCTATAGCTAGAAATGGGCGGGGTATAGCTAGAAATTGATGGAGCATGGCTAGAAATGGGTAGGGTATAGCTGTGAATAGGCGGGGCATAGCTAGAAATGTGCAGGATATAGCTGGGCATGGTAGGGGTATAGCTAGAAATCGGCGGGTTATAGTTACACACCGGAAGGGTGTACTAGGGATGTGCGTGGTATAGCTAGAATTGGGCGATGTATAGCTAGGGATGGGCGCGGTATAGTTAGAAATTGGCGGGGTATAGCTAGAAATGGGCTTGTTATAGCTAGGAATAGGTAGGATATAGCTAGAAATGCGAGGCGTATAGATAAAAATGGGTGTGGTATAGCTAGGAATATGAGGTCTATAGCTACAAATAGGTGGGGTGTAGCTAGACATGGGAGGGGTATAGCTTAGAAATAGGTGGGGTATAGCTGGGAACAGGCGGGCATAGCTAGAAATGTGCAGGATATAGCTGGACATGGTAGGGGTATAGCTAGAAATGGGCGGGGTATAGCTAGACACTAGAGGGGTATAGCTAGGGATGTGCATGGTATAGCCAGAAATGGGAGGGATATAGCTAGAAATGGGCTTGGTATAGTTAGAAATGGGCGTGGTATGGATAGAAATGGATGAGTTATAGCTAGAAATGGGTATAGTGTAGCTTGCAATAGGCAAGATATAGCTAAAAATGGTAGGAGTATAGCTAAAAATGGGCGGGTGTAGCTAGACATGGTAGGAGTATAGCTTAGAAATAGCTGAGGTATACCTATGCATAGACGGGGTATATCTAGAAATGGGCGGGTGTGGCTATAAATTGGCAGGGTATAGCTAGAAATTGGCGGGTATAGCTAGGGATGGCCAGGGTATAGCTAGAAATAGACGGGGTATAGCTAGAAATGGATGGGATATACCTAAATATGGGAGGAGTTTAACTACAAACTGGTGGGTATAGCTATGGATGGGTGGGTATAGCTAAATTTAGGCGGGGTATAGCTAGAAATGGACGGGGTATAGTTTGAAATTGATTGGTATAGCTGCAAACGGGCGGGATATAGCTAGAAATGGGCGGGATATAGCGAGAAATGGGTCTCTCCTTGGCTATGAAATATCATATTTCTTATGATAAGGGCGTGATCTTGGTGCTACCATTTGCTATGATACTGGTCAGTAGTGTGATGGGCTGGTGCGAGTAATATCAAGACAAAAATGTCCATGTTTAACACTTTATTATGAATATACACAGGTATATCTCAACGAATTTTTCTTAAAACAAGTTCACGATGCATCTATTGGAGCTGAAAGTGAATATATTGATGTAGCCGCATCGGGCCATGTGGTTAATTGACGACTGTGGAGCTTGACCACCAGCGGTTCCTCCACACGATTGTCCTTGTCGTGTGTTTATATCAGTCTCCCATACGCCATTGACTACTGCCTTCACCTCAAACCAGCCATTGTCAGTATCTCCGCAGTTCATGTCAACATCTACCATCCAATAATGAGCGCCATAGCTAGAATTATAAAGGTAAATCTGAATATGAACACATTTAGTATAAACATGGCAATAAATGCTATAGCTCAGTTTGCAAAACAAGCGATGTTTCTTTCAAAGCGTTGGCTGTCATCACTAGTTTGATCTGACCTACTGCATGTACATAACTTTTGTAAATTCAATTTGGTAGTCAATACCTTTAATTAAAATAGGCCCTACCGTAATATAATTACAGTGGGACAGTGATCTCCACTAATCACTTTCAAGTTCACATAGATAACTGCTCGTCGCGACAGCTTAACACTTTAACGGATGAATTTGGAAAATAATGTCAAAATATTTGCTTTTTCAATGTCCGTTCACAGGGCAAGAGAATACTGTTTTTGAAATTTTTACCACTAGAATGACTGGCGCGTTTATCGAGCCAGTCATTCCAGTTTTATATTTTTTTTAAATAGTATTCTCTTGGCATGCAAATGACCATTCATCAAGCCCATTGCAAAGACGGTTTTAGCCGGCTTCGCCAGAAAGTGTTAAACCATACTCTGCTATCAAATATCAATCATTCTAAATGTCTGTTCTCTCAGAGTCGTTCCTACAAATATAAATGATTTGCCATAACTTTGTGAAACTTAGGTCATGTACACCCAAATACATACGTGTTCATGGAATTAACACCTTCTCCACTGCCAGTATTGGTTGTCCATAGTGCTGGTGTTCCAGCAGGCTCTGCCCCCTGATATGACCCCTGTCCTGATTCCGCACCATACCAGTCAAGCTTGGTGTCTCCTGAAGCCCAGGCGGAGTACTTGGCGTAGTAGTCGTTGCTTCCACTGTGTCTATGTGTAATTGAGATTGCGCATGCACTGCTTGAAACGTCAAAGGTACAGCCTAAAAAGAACGTATTGCTGTACCCAAGATAGGCACTAGGTGTATTTGTATTTAGAAAAGAACAAAATGTTGGAGATCAGAAACGCGATGCCACAACAGAGTCATGCATGAGATGCATGCATGCATCATCATCATCATCATCATCATCATCATCATCATCATCATCATGATTCATCATCATCATGATTATCATCATCATCATCTTCATCTTCATCATCGTCATGATTCATCATCATCATCATCATCATCGTCGTCGTCGTCGTCGTCGTCGTCGTCGTCGTCGTCGTCGTCGTCGTCGTCGTCGTCGTCGTCGTCGTCGTCGTTATTATTATTATTATTATTATTATTATTATTATTATTATTATTATTATTATTATTATTCTGAAGAGCAATCTCTGTAACAGCCTCTCATTTTTTCAGCTGATTATTTTCATTACAATGTAAATGAAAGTTGGTGCTGTCAAATGCCACAGCAATACTTCAGTCAACTTACTCTAGACAGGTTCATAACGTGTTACTTGAAGGGTAGGAACTGTCTCGCTACACCTTTATGCAAAAGAGTCACCGAGCGAGACGATGAATTGATATAAATGAAGTAGGGAAATTGGTTTATAAATATAGTTGTCTTAACAACTTGAACAGGGAAGGTGAAATGTCGAAAACTCGCTTACAAATTAATATAGGCCGTATATGTTATTGAATATTCTGCCTATGGCAGCAACAGATTCGTTTCAAATTAGTTTTAAAATATTCAAACGCTTGCCTACATGCTTTTCTTAAAAGCAGAAATTCTGGGAATTCAGGGTTCAAATAGTAAGGAAAAGTGAATTACCAAATCTGACAGAATTGTATCAATGCAACTTTGCAAATTGTTCGGTCTATTTATTGGGACGTGGGACATTTAATTACTCGTAGTAACCTTGTCTTCGGTCATGGTCAACTCCACCACGAATAAACACGTCCTGGCCAACGATAGTCTGCTTCTGCACGAAGATCACAGTCCGGTGCTGACCGCTGGTTATGTCGCCAGCAACATTTGACGGAGTCTGAACTGGATGGTTTGGCTGAGTTACGGCGGGACCACCGGTATCTGTACATATGAGGTAATAGAATAGAAGCTTGTAATTGTGCATGACGGTATAATAGACTAGGCACATTTTCCAGAAAAGTGTGCGTTTATGAAACAGGAGGCATTTTGGGGGAAAGGTTGGGTAATATGTTTTCTAACATAATTCGAATATGTTAAATCCAAATATGCTGTTTACCAAGCTGAATTCCTACAGGAAGCGGCTCAAGATTGAAATTCAAGAGGACACCCCAATGTCAAAAAATTTTCGCCACAAAATACTCTGTATAGATATAAATTAAATAAAACAATGGCTACATGAGTTTTCCCATACTTTAATGAATGCATGATATTCCAAACCTACATTTTAGAACTTAGAAGATTACTTTGACTCAAGTATATATAAATCAATGTTAACCCTTGTATCCCTGCAATACCAGAAATTCAATTTCATGATCTTGTTTCAGTGAAATTGGTTTCCAAATATTCAACAGCTTAGATCTTGAAAATGACCTTAGTTCATTGTTCGAATTAAAACCTTTGAATGAAAGCGAGATATATGCAAAGTCATTTACAATTTGGCAAATTAGTTTAAAGATATATAACGGAAATTTTATTAAATTGTAACCCACTTTTCATATATCTCGCTTTTCATTCAAATGTTTTTATTCGGACAATGTCCTCCTCTTTCCTCCGCTTCCACTGTAAATAACATCCTGCATATTGCTCAAAACTCTGGACTGTTCGAAGGACTCGTGCATAGCTACCTCATGTATCTCATCCTCAGTTATATCTGCTCCACTATCATCCATATCGTCATCTGACATCCTCGTCATGGATAGACGCTTCCTCCTTATGTTGGGCTCGGGTGCACTCTGCATCATACCACAAGATCAAAGCAAGTGGTGCACTTATTTCATGGAGCTGGACATACCACTGGTTACAAGGATATACTCAGACTTGACACCGCATCAGCTGAGAATACACTGGAAACTATGGATCCTGACACTGGAACAGTGATCACACTAAACATATTTAAAGGCCGATTCGTTGATTTTACGACTTACAATATAGATATTAATGACTGTACTCTTGATGGGAAAATACCGTCCATGTGACACAATATGCTGTTTGGAAGAGAGGACCCCACCCAATCTTACACTGGTGGACATTATACCAGCTAAGCACGCAACCTTTTACAGATTCCATAAACACGATCTTTCCTGCTAATATTGTAAAAGCTGTTAGTGAAGCCTACTTCAATAAAGATATCCAGGAAGAATGGCTTACCAAACCTTTAAATGAGTCATCTATGGTTAAATGCACAATCAACAGACATTGCTTTCTTCCTCAAGCGACAGAATGAAAACCCTAAAATGAGCTGTGCAGGTTTTAATGAAGAGAATCAATCCAGGTGTAACAACCGTTGGTTATATGCCCATTATCCAGACATCAACACATGAAACTGACACATTGAATACAGATGTCAAGGGAATCATCCATGTAGTAAAGTCATGGGGACAGAAAGTAGTATTTTCTGTTGATCAGACACTTTCCGCAGTTCATGCAGTTAAAATGGACAGTACCCGAATATAAAGATGTGCTGATCCCACGCCTTGGAGATCTGCACATATCCATGAACTTCCTGAAAGTACTAGGTCAGCATATGCAGGATTCCGGACTATCCAATGTATGGATTGAAAGTGGGCTTTTAGGTCAAAATACGACGGAAAATGTAATGGCTGGAAAGGACTATGCCGAATGAATTTGCGCTCATAAGATTAGGCTACTTTACAGGCAATGTGGAAAATATCTCTACCCAGACTCCTAGCCTACCTCCAGGAAAATAACATCCTATGCGTTCTAAGTGATGCACACTCAGATACAGATGATGAGATTGATGATCTCATTCGTATCCTTGGCACGATTTTGTGACCAAATGGATGCATTTTTGCTAAGCAGCACAGCCAACAGTCCTAATTTCCAGTTCTGGTGGCAGTACATGAATATGACTTGTATCCTTCTGCTCTCCATCAGCGCACAGAGAGATAGAATATGGGATTTGCATTTGTATGCTTCAACAGCTCCAACAAGTGAACCTTGTTGTAAAAGGCTCAGAAGGCAGGTTAAATCAAGTTTCTTCTGATCACACCCAAGAGTGGATAAATAGCACCGGAGAGAGGAGTGGAGGAATCGTAGGAATCACCAAAACAGATACAGTACTCAGCCGATGGGCCCCTTCCTACAATTTACGTGCCCCGCTTGCAGCCCAAACAAGGGTGATGTGTGCCATGATGTTGGATGACCGAATGATATGAAATGAATCAACTCCATCACGAAAACTACGTGATCATGATGATGAAGCTAAAATGAGACATATTCTAAAGGGATTCAACTTATTCTCTTTAGACTCAGCCATTGATAAGACACTGTAAAGTATTGTAATAATAGATATGGATATAGAGGAGATTCAAGAATCTCTGCGCAATGCTGAAAGACTGGGTCAGGCGCAGTTGCATGTTTTTGTTAGAGAAAGACTAATGGCGAGAACAGAGGGCTAGATGTACCAAAAATCTATGATCCACTAAAGAAAGCAAGGGCTTCAACTTCTGCATCTCTTTATATGGTGCAGAAGCAAACAAAATCAAAGGATAAGGAAGTCACTTCCAAAAGTCATAAAACATGAATTGATGCCAGTGCCAGTCGCACTCGCAGAGTTGAATGGAGTTCACAGAGCTGGAAACAAATCAGTCCTTATAGATATCTTATAAGTGATATCCCATGCCCTCCAGAGATAGCATTTGAAGTGACGTCATGTCTGATGATCGATGGCCAAGCACGTGTAGTGCCCCTCGGGAAGCCACATGGTAATAACACATTTGGTGACCTGGCACACAATTTCGTGAAATCTGTACTCCAGACTGAACACAACTGCAACAGAATTGATATCACATTTGATTGATATAATTCAGAATCCATCAAAGGAGGGACAAGACAGAAACAACCCAGAGGACTCAAGTCAATTCAGAGATTTGTTGAGGACCAATCTGTTCCACCTCCAAATGACTGGCTAAATTTCCTAGTTCTCTCAGAGAATAAGGCTGATCTTGCATCCTTTATCTCTGAACAAATGTTACTTCAAGCATATAATAACAAGACCATTATCGTTTCTTGGGGCTTAAAACAAGAGGACATGGTTAAACCTTCGGATCCAATGGTGGACACAAGCGCATTGGGGACCCAACACGAGAGCCTGATACAAGAATTGTCCTACACAGTATGCATACTAATGCTAGCTCTGTTGTTGTAGCAGCGCGGGATATCGATGTTCTCATGGTACTCGTGGCACATTTCACCATGATAACTTGCAGTAAGTTGTTGATGCAATCAGGGAAATAAGCCAAGCCAATGTATATTCCTGTGCACACCATCTGTGATAGGTTGTCTCTATTGCATGAGGATTTGAGTAATATAATTCCATTCCATGCAATGGCAGGTTGTGATACAATCTCCCCCATTGCTGGTCATGTCAGGAAAACATCCTGGGAAGCATTTTGCTCATCCTTGTCTCCTTGCAGATCTGGGACATGGTGATCGAAGTTCATATGCAAGATTTACAATCTTCCTGATGAGGATAGCTGTGATAAGGTACACGCGATTTTGTTTGGCAAGTGTAGATCGCCAGAAGCATTGCCACCTACAAGTGACGCACTGCATTTCCACACACAGAGAGTTCATTAATGGTGTGGAAACAAGCAACTTGTAACGTTCCAAACCTACCTGCATCAGAGAACATGGGATGGACATAAGAAAATGGAAATTTTCTTCCAAAGCTTATGTCACTAACTCCGATTCCTGACACTTGTATCGACATCATCACATGTGGCTGCAGTAAAGGATTTGGATCCCAAAAATATAGTTGCAAGAAGGCAACACTGCAATGCACCAAGGCATGCACGTGTCGAGCTAATGCGAGTATGTATATGTACCTGTAATTTAATTCTCAGACATGGCCACAATTATGTTTCTGTTATGAATAATTTCGAAAGTGTAATACTGTTTGTCTCTCTAAAGAATTTTAATTATGGAAGCGACGTTGGAAAATATATGCCCAAAATCTAGCTGAGAGATGATTTATTTGAGTCGAGATTAATACACGTTTTCACACTTTCAAAAGTAAGATAAGACTAGTTTTAAATCGAGAAAATAGACCAAGTTACTAAAATGGCAAAATATCTGTTTATAAGATATGAGATTTACTGCAAATCCATTCATTGTGACTGTTTCACCAAATTAGAGAAGCTGTTTTAAACTTGTATTGGTATTTTAATCCAATTTATTCAATTAAAAGCCTCGTGAAGCACCTGTAGTTTATGTTTTTGATACATAATCACTTCAACATTCCCATGATTTACAATATTTTGAAAATCCACCAAGGACCATAACTCTTGTACTTAGGCTGAACCACTTCCATTTCCTACAGCTAAAAGATATTAGCAAATGGTAGTAATGTACGTATGGAACAAATTTGGTTTAAATCCATAAAGAAATGAGAAAACGTGCCACTGTTGTTTATAGATGGACGGACGACAGACGATGAACGGACAGATGGATGGACTGATAAATGGTTAAAGAAATTGTTATGGCATAAGCTCAATAGGATGAGCTAAATAAACTATGTAAGAGTATCACTTTTTTGATGGATAATAAATAATAATGGTGACAATGTTGCTCATATTGAAATTGAATGTAGTCCATTTTTCCGAAATATAGACGTTTATTGGTGGCCATTTTTTAAAATATTTTTTTGTGTCTGAATGGCAAAATTGAGCTTGGTAAACAGCATTTTTGTATTCAGCACATTCTAATTATCAAAGAAAGCAGATTTACCAACTTTTCCCCAAAGATTGCCTACAAAATTGAACCTTCATGAAAATGGACCTAGTCTATAAATGATCAATCAGTCCGCTCTTCTACTAACCAACGCGCCCCCACCCCCACCGCCCCCGACCCCCACAGTTGCACACCCAAACATGTCACAAAAGCCGGATTAATCCGATTTGGAGCACAAGACTAAGTTGTGGGAGCCCCTGGTGAGTCAAGGAGGAAGCTGCTGCCGCTACTGCCGCAATAAATACAATAAATTCGTTAAGTACGGGTTAAAATGCGCTCGAATATTTTGAAACTAATTTGACTGAAAGCTGTTGCTGCCTACGGCAGCACCAACTTCTAGTCAAATTGGTTTCAAAATATCCAGCAGCTTACATATTGTATATCATTACTGCAAAAGTGAGATACCGTGATTACAACTTCAAATGGGCAAAATACGATAGTTGTTTTGTATTTGCGGCTCATTGTTTTTGGGGCCCGGGGATGACATGTAGTCCCTTTAGTCATCGCCTTAATCCGGTTCTACATGTCACACGACTGCGGGGATATCCCACCACGGCGTGTTAGTGGCGTGAATGGAAACAATGGAATTTAGTACAACCGATGGGTTATGAACAATTGTTAAAAGAGAACTTTCACGTCATTTAAATTAAAGTCATTTAAAACTTCACTTCTACCAATGGAACTATTTGGGAGCAATGATGTAAACGAAGTTAATCACTTGTTGAGATGATGGCATACATATATGGGCTGCAGACGGTTTCAGTGCTCGATGTATAGCTCACGGTCATAAAAGGCACAAGGAACCCATTGTTATTATTGCACTACCAGTGTCCTTAAGATTTTCCTCAAGTTTAAGATGTTCCATTCTAGCTAGTAGAAATTAGGAGTATAGTATTCACAGACAATAATCCCATATAGTGTACTCTTAAGCGCTTTCATAAACAGAGTCAAGCTTTGATTCGACAAGTATCTGTCTGTGATTGAACCCTGTTCTCCCGGTATGCAAAGGTAAATCAAATTTTCCCATTCGCTATCGCTAAATAGTATGATTCTTTAAGCTTGTATTCATTGGACTTACAATTTCGTTTCGAACTATGACCATGTGTGTTGTCTTATTTATTTTGAATTATTCACGTTTACTCATTTAATTGATCGGGCAAGTGCATACTGCCGAGGAATATTGTACATATCATTGTTTAGCTAATCTGCATTCCATGACTCTTAAATACGTATTAACATTACAGTTTATTGCAAACATTGAACACGATATACATGCGTACTCACCGCCTCCAGTGATGATGGCGAGTATTGGTACATCATTGTCAGTGATTCTAATATTAGCTCGGCCATCTCCTCCGACTGAGACTCTGGTGGCGCAGTCATCTATCAGGTTACAGTACTCGCCTTGAGGCAGTCCAGTGTTAAGTGTGGCATCCATATGACCATTCTTAGCCATTGCGAAGAAACCTTTGTTACCACGAGAAAATGCGATTTCATTGTTCTGATTGTGCCAGTTGCCAGTGTCTGAGCCAGCGACGTGGTTCCTGAAGGCTACCATACTCGCGATAGGACGCCAGCGATGTTCGCACACCCACCCATTTCCACCACCACCTTCATTGAAAGGCACACCATCACCGGGCGGTCCCTCATCCCGTTGGTTAAAAGCGAAGCTGCTCATTACCCGGGTAAAACCATAATGATATGCCAACATGAATGCTACACCTATTTTGTATCGTCGTGGGTCTTTGTAATTGGGAGCGTCGCCATCTCTCTGAGTATCATGATTGTCCACAAATACCAGCGCTCTGTCCGATCGTGTCATACCCCATCCACTATCTACGACATTGTTGAACTGGCCGAAGTCATGAGTACCCCCAGCAATCTTCTTAGAGAAGCGGAATTCAGTGACATACCCAAGACCTTCGTAGTGCTGTGTTCTAACGGCTCCGTCATTATAGTCAACTACTTCATGCATCATGAATGGGGTGGCGCCATCACCGAACCAGCGACTATTTAGATTGTGCAGCATACCAAATATAGCCTCTATATCTCCAGGCCACATATGCTTAGAAGCGTCAAATCGAAAGCCGGCAACGCCCATGTCAATAAGACTGTTTAGGAACCCAGCTATCATCTCCCTCACATGCGGTCTCTCCTAAAATATTTTAAAAGAACAGATTCGTAGAATATGCTCATCCGTTAAAGCGGAGTTGTTTTCTAAAGTTGTAAAAAATGTGACATATCTTGCATTTAATTTACATTTGATCTTTGTTTTGTTCAACAGGGGGCAAATGCCGCCATGTCTGTTTAACAGTGACGTCATTTGAGCATGCGTAATGAGCAAACCAATACTGCTCAGACTATAAATGTCAGATGTGAATCAGATGTCAGATACCGCTCATAAGTGGCCATATTATGATATGATCCTTAAATAACTTCAATTTACAAGTAGGTTACCATGTCTATATTCCATAGAGAAACATGTTATGAATCATATGGTATACTGACCCAAAATGTAAGTCAGTGCTAACCTAAGGTAGATTTATCGCCAGTCAGTCAGGGAGATTGGTGCTCTTCAATTTTCGGAGAATGATTATCAAAGTGATTGTCCGATTTAGATATCATAGAAGGTAATGTTTGAGCACATATCTCAATGGACCTTTCCAGTTTTAGCTATGCCCCGCCCACCTCTATCTAAGCTCCACCCACACCTCGTCCCTGTTGGGATCGATCGATCTCTGAACTCGCTGACCATCAATTTCCAGAAAAGTATACAAGTAAGCTGTTAAATATTTTGAAACTAATTTGACTGGACACTGTTGCTGCCTATGGCAGCAACGTCGTCCAGTAAGATTAGTTTCAAAATATTCAACATAATATTTATTAAATAGTAAAGACACAATACGTAGAACTAGACATAGTCCGTCTTCAAATATCAGTTCGTGACGTACCTATCTACGTCGTGCATGACGTCATAATGACGTCATTCATTATGATGCCATTCTACACGTCACGTAGTAGATTTTGACGTCATATGGATGGTGCTATGTCTGTAGGTACATACAACTTACTTGATTTAAGTCACCCAAGCTAAGTAAGCGGCAGTTTCTGACATTACTTGGGTCATTCATGTCTCCTAAACCTCCGTCACAGCGGAAGTTGTTAAAATCCTGGATAGAATATGGTACGCCGGGAAAATCGTAATTGCCACCATTAAAACTTGTGCCCGCGGTACCAGTTCCGCTCTGGTCAGTTCCGGTCATGTGATTCATAATAATATCCGGGTAAATTCTGCAATGAAAATAATCATGTCATGACAAAGAGTTGGCATCATCTATGGTGAGTGACATTGGAATGGGAACGGTCAGGTAGGAAGGGCTGATTCTTTAGCATGACTTATAATTCCATAATGTTCTTAATTCACTGATAAGGTCTCGAAACAGACCGAAACTTAAATAAAAGTACTTAAAGGCACTGCGCGGCTCCTCGATATTTCATTCATTGATCTTGCTAAGATGGAGAGAAAGAAAAAAGCAACCCTAACAACGGGGTAAAAAGATTTAAGGACGATATAATTAGAGCAGCCACGGAGACAATTCTAACTGGCCCAAGAAAAGACTACATCACATATTGAGTTGAAGCGCTTCAAACAGACGACCACGGGGTTAACATGGTCTCAGCCGAAACTCGGAGTCCAATCCCGGTCAATATAGCAACATCAAATTGTTGCTAACCAGGACAAAATATGTGTGGATAAATTAGGAAGGATGAAATCTAACTCGCTCAAAATAGAGCCTATGTGATAGAAGATTACACTTTTAGGAAGAACTGGAAACCACTGATCTGACAGAAAGTGCAAGCTGTGTGTGCAAAATTCTATGAAAGGGAAAGAAGCATTAACCTTCCAAGAATATTGGAAAATGAAAGATCAGAGGATATATTGAATATCCAGGCGGCAAGGGTTCTGGATCAATGGCAAAGAAATTGAGCAGAAAAAACCATTAAAGGTCTCTCAAGCAATATAGAACAAGAACTATTATATAACAGGACTGATGGTATCATTAATGAAATGATCGAAGACTTTTGGGTAAGTACAGTTATGAGACATTTTAAATCTCAGCTGGAGAAACATGTGTACGATTAATGACATATGCACTGAGCTCCCAAAAGGTACAGTGCTCTGCTCTGTGTGGGTGGTTTGGTGCTTTCAGCACAGTGAGTCATGTGTTGAGAGTGCGACTTCCATCATACGTGCAATGGACAATAGCAATGCATGACTACATGATGATGATGATGATGATGATGATGATGATGATGATGATGATGAACGACGACGACGACGACGACGACGACTACCACGACGACGACGACGACTACCACGACGACGACTACCACGACGACGACTACCACGACGACGATAAGGATGACGATGATGATGATGATGATCGTTTTCTGCGTTTGAAAGAGTGGCAACTTCTTTCAGCTGCAATAGACCTTTCCAGTTTTGGCTATTCCCCGCCCATCTCTATCTAAACTCCACATTGATCGATCCCAGAATGCCCTAACTATCAATTTCCTGAAAACTATACAGATAAGTTGTTGACTATTTTGTAACTAATTTGATTTGGTGTTATTGCTGCCATACTGCTGTTGCTGCATATGGCAGCAACAGCGCCCAGTCAAATTAGTTTCAAAATATTCAACAGAATATTTATTAAATAGTAAAGACATACAATTCGTACAACGCATAGTCCGTCTTCAAATATGCGTTCGTGACCTACTTATCGATGTTATTCATGACGTCGTTCATTATGATGTCATTCTACACGTCCCGTAGTTGATCATGACGTCATAGCATTGATTGATAAAGTGGAAACGTCTATTAATCTTCTTCAACTTCCTCAACCGTCTTGTTCTTTGCGAGCATCCTAAGCTTCATTAGGTTCGTGTTGTCTTTGGTGGTCTAAAATTACGTTCCTTGATGTTTGATCGCAAAACGGCTAGCAAGTTGGTGGTATGGTACAGGGACAGAGCCACAATGACGGATGGATGCACACACCAATACAGATGGACGAGCATTGACACAACGCGCACACGGACAGATCAACAACAGGACACACATAGGAACGCACACACGAAGCCACGCACAGACACGCTTACACTATAGGATACACGGGGTTGATGGGCACGATGAATATAACGACATGTCATCCGATGTATTTAGGTTGTAACATTCTTGTATTTTATATGTTAATTAGTTAGATTAGTTAATTATACACCTAGGCCGCATTCACAGCTTCGCGCATACACACGACATCACTGTCTTAATACACACAGCTTTGTTGACATAACGACCGAATCATTTTTAAGATCATTTTTAAGAGTGGACAAATATTGATGACGGACAGCTAGAGAGCGAGACCCAGCCAGACTCGGACAGCTAGTGAGTGGCAGCTATGGGCACAGCTAGTGAGTTGTGAGTTTGTCAGCTGTGTAGTTAGCTGGCTGTTCAGTTAGAGAGAAGAACTTTAAGATTAACTTGGTGATATTTTAATAGAAAACCTCTCTCTTAGGAATTCATTGTAGTTAAGGAGGATAGGCTTAGAATAGGTAAGCGACATGCGACTAGATTAGGAATTATATGTGTAAATAGTAGGATTAAGAAAAGTTCAGTAAATGAGTAATCAATAAAATACAGCATTGTGTCATTCATTCCATCTATCTCCGCTATATGTACGCGGGTTGTGCAGTGGCGAGCTAATCTCCAATAAGAACAACATACTCACCGCGCTGCCCGTCAAACCCCCGTACTATAATGTTATAGCGTCCTGTGCGTGCCTTAATCTGGTGTGCATCCAGTACTGAATACGCCAATACCATCTGAGCGGGTGTATTATTTGACAGTGGAATGACATGTCCAAACATTGACCATCACTACTGTGCTACGCTCACAGAGAGTAGAACGGTGTCAGACAGCTTGACAAGCGCTTAATTTGAGATTTGACCGTGTGACCAGAGATGTTTCGTGATGGCTTGCATGTACCTGCGATGAAACACATCGAGCCTGCTCATGGGGGGTGCCTTTTGAGTTGTCCAGCTGTCACGGTTGAATAACATTATTGAAACACTAAGTAACCCCTCCCACCCCACCACCCCACCCCCATCAACCCCCCTATTAAGGAAACAACACTAGGGAACCTGAAAATATTAGACTTCATGGTGCAATTCAAAGAACAACACGGAAGCCATGATGTCACACCAAACAAGATATTGGGATAGTCAGTACTAGAAAGCAGAAGTAAAAGCGAGAAAACTCAAGATCACGAAATCGTGGTAACAATAAAAATGGTTCCAAGTATTTTGAGAACGTCTCTCAAGGTGCTATAAGGCCTTCAGTGTGGTTCAAGCTCGTTGTCACACCGCCAACGCATATAAAGTGTATAAAATCATGGACTGTAATGGCTTGTTCCCATTGTGGAATTCCTCAGAATGGAAATACGGTTGTCAATTATATACGAAGCAAGCCGACGAAAATTGCTGTAATCCACTCATATAGGGGAAGACCATTATCACGTCTCGGTTGAGACCTCATCAAACCACTGCACATGTACCACGTACTGTGAGAAAGCCTCAGCACGCACTCATATTTCGAGTGATGAATGGATACAATTAATTAGATCGACATATAAAGGTGAGGTTGAGCATGGCAACGTCTATGCGTATATCATCTTGGTGACGTCCATCAGACTGCAGAGGCAGGACACGTTCCCCTGAGAATCACTGCGAGCTGACTGATGAGATGTGACCATTGTCATCTTTCGTCCATGATAACTATAGAAGACGGGCAAGTTCATCTCGACTGCGTATCTCCACGTCTAGCGCTTAACAACAATAAGAAGTTCCAGGTCTGAAGCCCTATCATCTAATAGTTCTACATGTATTCGAGTTTGTTTGATGTTTTACATACCTGACGCCGACATTGTTACATCGCTCTATCATGCTTCTCAGTGCACCTTCATCTCCACCACGTGAAATCAGCTTGTAGCTGACAGGCTGATACCTTTCCCACCATGGCCGATTCCCCACAATGACGTGTTCTTGCGGAGGTGAAATCTAGAATAATTACAGTACAGCTCAGATATAACTAAACGTGTTTCTAAATCAAAATAACGTTCCAATCCAATTATGTTCACAATATCCAACAGAACAGTTTAACTTAGTTATGAGCTGTATTGTAAGAGAATGATAGATTGGTGGATGGTTAGATGGGTGGATGGACAGATGGCCTATATAGATCGACTGACTATAAGCTTGAGCGATAGATAAACAAACATACAGAATAACAGACACATACGCAAGCCATCAAACACAGGCAGGGTATTATAGCAAGATTTTCCAGATTGTGTTTCATGATATTTTGTGCTTTATATCTTTAATCTTAACACAGAGAGGTATTCACGCATTTGTCCAAGGTTCCTTGCAAAAGGGCGACGCTATCCTGCGCTAATTCGAAATTGTAATCTTTTAAGACATAGATTTAGCAAGGCCACGGTGACCTTGAGCTTTAACCTAGCAGCTGTAATCGTGCTGTATTACATCCTCTCAGCAAATAGGTAAACACGCAAGTATCCAAGGGTGGCCCAAATAGAATGATAAATTCTGAGATATAAGGGCAGCCTCTAAACCTGTCAAACACACATTTTGTAGCAAGGTCACACTGACCTTGAAATGTGAACAACAAGGTCACCGTGACCTCAGTATCGTCAAGTTATATGTCACCGCTATAGGTAAGTGTGTGCCCAATGTTAGTCCTGAGAGGATGAACCAACTCCAAGATATAAAATAAATATATGTATATAGCTTTTCCAAAATCATCATAACACCCAACGACAGACGGACGGGCGGGCGGGTGGGCAGACGGACAGACGGACAGGTAGTCAGACAGACAAGCAGGCGGGTAGGCAGGCAGGCAGGCAGCAGGCAAGCATGCAGGCAGGCAGGTAGGCAGTTAGACAGGAAAAGCGGGCAGGCAAGCAGGCAGGCGGGCAGACAAGCAAGGCAGACAGGCAAGCAGGCAGACTGGCATCATAATAACTCTGGTTCTATTGGAGGGGCATTCTCCAAACTTGCGTGGAAGCTTTCCCGTTGGGTCCCAAAAGTGTAACCCAATTTGGTAGTAAAAAGGCTGAACGACACCAGTAAAATGAACACAATTTTGACGCATTTTTCAATAATTCTGGCTCTACTGACGCGATTTTCAAACCTAGGTGGTTCTTGGTCCGTGGGGTCACGAAGACATGTGACTTTTTTGGTGTCATTGGATAAAACCCAACAGCAACATCTTGCAGCAAATATTGTTTCCAAAGTAGACACTATTAACCTCACTGCGGTACGATTGAAAATATATCAACAACGTGGCTATATGACAAATTTGTCCTTACTTTAATAAATAAGCAAAAATTAGAAATATGATTTCATATCTATACCCTAAATGAAGTGATGGAAGTAATGTAATTTAACCCTTTAATGGCTAAATTTGGTGATGAAAATCAAACTATTTGCTTATAAAATGTCCATTTGCAGGCCAAGAGAAGACAATTTGAGTAATTTTACCACTGGAATGACTGGCTCCGTTATCTAGCCAGTCATTCCAGTGGTAAAATTTCAAAAATAGTTTTTTTGGTATGCAGATGGATATTCCTCAAGACCATTACAAAGGCCGGCGTTGGCCGAAGTTTGCCCATAATGTTCTTGAATTTGTCTGTGCGCCTTTCTCTCAAATTAACCCTTTGAACCAAATAGGGTGAACTCGAAAACTACAATTTATTAAATATTTAGTTGAATATTTTGAAACTAATGTGACATGAACCTGTTGCTGCCAGGTTCCTGTGAATTTAGTTTCAAAATATTCACCAGTTCACCTTGACCTTGTATGCTTCTTTTAACGTGAGATTTTCGGAAGACAGTAGGAATGGTTGATTAATCACTACATTTTGTCTTTACTGTATATATGTAGTTTATGATTTCACGATGTCTGGATTTAAAGAGGTTCAAGTACAACGTTATTTAGTTGAAAATTGACGTGATATATGCCTATTATAGACAATAGGTATAAATTATTTCAATTATCAAATCATAAATTTATTTGATATTTTGTGTCAAGCAGCTCTAGTGCCTATTAACCTTTCTACACGAGTAGAAACACTTGTAATTTATAGTGCCTACGCTCGCTGTATAGAATCATACCGTCTACTTATGGTATTTGCCATTTATTTTAATGTGTGCATTAGAATTTATGGAAGCAGTCTTATATTTTTATTTAATTCTTGTAATGTCATATATAATTTATTCTTTTTCTGAGCATGACAGTATTGTGTGCAAATTTATAGCACTGATGACTGACTCTCACTGATTCTCAATAAATTTAAGCCAGATTGACACCTTTTGTTTCTACAATGGCCCTTTCCAAGTTTATCCATCAATCATATGACGTCATATTCAACTACGTGACGTGTAGAAAGACATCATAATGAATGGCGTCATTATGACGTCATGAATGACGTAGGTAAGTACGTCACGAACGCATATTTGAAGACAGACTATGCATTGTTGTACGAATGGTATGGCTTTACTATTTAATAAATATTTTGTTGAATATTTTGAAACAAATTTGACTGGGCGCTCTTGCTGCCAGTCAAATTAGTTACAAAGTATTCAACAGCTTACCTGTATAGTTTTCAGGAAACTGATAGTTAGGGCATTCGGGGATCGATCAATCCCAACACAGCGAAGTGTGGGTGGAGCTTAGCTAGAGTTGGGCGGGGTATAGCTAAAACTGGAAAGGTCCATTCCTCTGCACGTTCTAAGTGAAGTTTATTTTGCGAGATTCTCTGATAGAAAATGTTAGTGTCAACCAACACGCTCTGACAGCGTCCTTTATAAGATGAACTAAAACATCATAAAATGTACTTCGCTCATTGCACATGCTACACACATGTGCATAATGGAATGCCATTAACATGCATTTATTGCCCATTTCTCATTATTCGTATTCTAAATTAATATCCGCCATGTTGCATTGCACTCTCTTGTAAAGTTTAATCTTAACCCCAAGATTGTGAGCGTTACTGCTCAGCGAAGGTGACGAGGCCTAACCCATATCTGTTGCATTAACACTTAGATTAACCCTTTAACGCTCATATCAGCCAAAAATGGCGTCTGCAGTCGTCCTAGGAAATGTCCATTTGCAGACCAAGAGAGGTCTGTTTTTTAAATTAATTTACCACTGGAATGACTGGCTCGACATCAGAGCCAGCTATTCCAGCGGTAAATTTTCAAAAATAGTATGCACTTGGTCAGCAAATGGACATTTTCAATGAGAAAATTGAAATTTTCTTGGACAAATTCGAGGGCTAAAGGGTTAAGTCGCTAATCACGAGCTTCTGTTACCAGCCAGCCAGCTGGCATCAAGTTGTAGATATGGGATTGTCTTGTGGGAAGTCATGACCCCATTGGATATCTTATATTTACGAGTAAGTCCTAAATGAAATTCATATTTGAAAATACCAGGTGAGCTAATGGACCGAGTAACTCTATACGCATTATTATTTAGTTAAGTATTATAGCACTGGTTGACATCAGCTGATGATGTACAGTTTCAGTTTCGGCGAAACTGAGTCGAAACTGATAAGGATTGATGAACGAATATTTAGCATCAAGTTTAAATGATAGAAGTGAATAGAATAGAACCTCCGGTTCTGAGTTGATGTGTATCTGGAAATAGTTGAGATAAAAGTTGTTGCTGTTCCGTCGGCACACACTTTTATAATATTCAGCAGTCGTTTTGATCAGTAGTTTAGGAAATAATTAATGGATAAGAATCGATGGAATCGTACGTGACAGACTGACTATAGTTGATGACGATAGGCATTCGGATTCTCATACAAGAATAGAACAACACCAGCTGGCAATGAGATCATACAGCTCATGTGCTTATTAACGCTCGTATCCTACAGGCATATTCAAGATAGGCAATCGACAGGACATAGACTTTGTAACGTCCTGTAGGAATTAATAACACAATCGAAATTTGTATATCAACTATATGTCAATCATACGATGGCATGCTACAACAACACATTCCATAATGCTGTTGTTTAGCTGACAGATCGCATCAAATCAGAACCAGCCAACACCGCTTTGACTATGTGCAGCAGTAGCTCCATAGAAGAGAAGCCCAGAGTTTGATTGGTAAGAATGACGTCATGATCAATGAGCGTCGATCAAACTCTGTGGCAGAGAATTAGAAAGAGCAAGTTTCAAAGTAGGAATCAAAATGTAAGTGATCATGGATTGGTCAGGACGACCAACAGTTAATGGATAGAAGCTTCAAGGAGGGAATAAGCAGATGTTGATTGGCGGACTGATTATCCAGGCCAGTCAAGCTGTGCTTATAACCTACCTAGCAGAATCATTAGAACAAAGAATAAATATTACGATATGTATATAACTATATATCGTAATATGTATAGAACTTCAGAGATGCTGAAGAGAATAAATAAGGTACTTTGCCGTTTGTAGAATCAGTCAATCCAACATCAGGGTTCCGTAGCCATCGCTGATGCTACGTTAGCTGAAGTATAAATTATACTAGATAAGTATAGGCAAGAATTATCAAAGTCTGTTATTTCAAAGTGTACAGTTAAGTTAGCTCATAAATAAATCCATAATCTTGCAAAAGCAAGACAAGAGTTTGGTCTTTGTCGTTTAGTAAAGTAGGGACTCTAGAGTGGAGAGCAATACTCCACCGAAGCCGGGAATCTTCTTCAAAGTCAGATAGGCCCGATCGTCACCATAATAAATATCGTTGCAATTCATCTAGCAACGAGGCGAGCCGACGATCATCGTTCTACTGCTTCTTTGGTAAGAGGTTGTCGCAGCAACCTATCACATCATAATCTTACCATCGACGTAGTAGGAAACATCATCACCCGGAGATCCAAAATCTTCAAAGTGTTGATTTGAGAGAGGGAATTCTCAGGTAAGTGGGGGAAATGCACGCGGTACTAGCATCATGGTGAATTCATAAATATGTATACACTATTGCATTATTTGTTTTATCTGAGAAAATGAACATACACAACCTGTCATTTCTAGTCAGACACTAGTAATTAATAATGTCCGCTTTGTAGATCAGTTGCACAACCCAAACACAACTCATTCCATGCTAAACTCGCGGAGGCAGGCGGGCGGGCGGGCGGGCGGGCAGGCAGGCAGGGAGGGTGAGGGAGGGAGGGAGGGAGAGAGAGGTGGTGGGTAAATGGGTGGGTGGGTGGGTGGTTGGGTGGGTGGATTGGTCGGTGCAGTTCTACTGATCTGTATGGGCATATGGGCTGTTTAAGGGATGCCAGTTCTACCAGCACTATGCCGTCACAGAGTGGTCACATTTAATTCAACTCATTTGATATGGGAAACGGCTTGTATGGCTAACTGGTGGTTCCTTACGTCTGGCGGTTTCATTACCACATGTCCTAAGAGAATCACCATTCCCTGGCGACAAAGACAGCTGCCTGCTATAGATAGCTGTGCATGTATCTATTGTTTACCTGCACACCACAGTAGCCCTTGGGTGCGAGGAAGCGCTCGCACTCGTTTGCTACGTCATCCCAGCTCCACGCGAAGAGATGAACGATGACTTGTTTACCAGAACAATTGGGATCGAATCTAGCTTCTAGTGGAGCTGTAAGATTAAAACACAAAAACGATCAAGTGCGATATGTCCCGCCTATAGAGATAGGGATAATGGACCTTTCCAGTTTTTCCTATGCCCCGCCCATCCCTGGTTAAGCTCCACCCACGCTTCGCCCCTATTGGGATCCATCGATCCCGGAACTCCCTGACTATCAATTTTCAGAAAACTACAGGTAAGCTGTTGCTGCCTATAGCAACAACAGCCAACAACGCCCAGTCAAGTTAGTTTCAAAATATTCAACAGAATACCTATTAAATAGTAAAGACATACAATTCGTGCAACAACGCTTATTCCGTCTTCAATTATGCGTTCGTTACGTAGGCCCTACTTATCAACGTCATTCACGTAGTTGATTATGACGTCATATGATAGATGGCTGATTATGACGTCATCTGATAGATGGCTAAACTGGAAAGTTCCATTATTGCTAAACATTGAGATATAATTTTACGTTTTAATATTTATTCCACGAGAAATACAGCTTAATCAGAGATTGATTGCAACGTACCAGGCAATACTTTCAATGGACAATAACTGAATATACTATATATTTTGAAAGCAATTTGACTGAAAGTTGGTGGTGTCATGAAATTGAAAAACTTGCATTTCAAGTGTTAGGATGTGTCTTGGAAATTTTTTGTTACGAAAATCGAAATGTCCGTCACAAAATCCTACAAATTGTATGTGATTGGTAAATTTACAATTTAATAAACATTCTTTTAAATATTTTGAAACTAGTTTGAGGGGAATAAACAGCTCCTGGTTCAAATTACTTTCAAAATATTTATCTTCTTACCTGTATAATTAAGTTGGGTATTCAGGATTAAAAGTATATAAATCCTTTCCAACACGCGTAAACAGTAGGCGGAGCTTAGCGAGAAATGGGCGTAGCATAGTTAGAAATGGATCCCTTCACTAGACACAGACCTGTCTATACCAGGCACTGTGTGGGTCATTGTGAAGTGATTAATAAAAACAGACGGTCAGACTCACCTAATACAACTGATTAGCTATGATAGATAGCCTCTGGCTGAATAATGGTGATTCTTTAAGACAAGTTGTGGTTGTAAGACCACTCGTTTAAAACACCATCATCTGACGCCATAGCAGGTGTCCGTTATAGGCAGGGTTACGTGTAACGTGCTGTAGATGCGACATAGGCGTATCTAGTTGTAGCAACAGGGACCCCACCCCTTACCCGGGTTTTCTTCTCCCATAGTGCATCTCCATAGCGCCCCCTAGGTTTTATCCCACCCATAGTTTAGCCCCTACCCAAGGTCAAAATATGTTCCTAAATTCCAGAGGCGCCTATCACAGAAGTGTCACAAAACTTGACAGAAGACGGGCCGACGTATATTAGTTGTGAATTATAACTAAAACGAAACTGCATCACCCCACTCAGCCATCCCATCCCCACCCAACACCTCATCCACCTCTGCGTGGGCATTTTAAACGTATAATATAGACATAACTTACCTATGACTCCGGCTAAGGCTACGATCACCACGTAGAAAAACATATTTGGACAACCGGGAGTTCTTGGCAGCAATCGTGCGGGTTGTCAGCCAGTTAGACTAGCCTAAGTTAAAACAAACCTCAACTTTCTTTTATACAATTCTTAATCCTTATCATGTACACACGTGATTCATCCGAAATGTGCCTTTTTTGAAAGGTCTAATTCGGAGAAATTAGATTGCCACGTCCTCTACAGAGGTCACTGAGTTCGATTTGTCCGCAAGGTTAGAAAGGGACTCGAAATAAGTCCTAGGTTGTGTTCACACTATGGCGTCTCTCTCTCTCTCTCTCTCTCTCTCTCTCTCTCTCTCTCTCTCTCTCTCTCTCTCTCTCTCTCTCTCTCTCTCTCGTGGATTCGGCCAATACTGAGTCGTATGGGTCCAGTACCGGCCCAATAGCCCGCGTTATGGGTGAAGCATGCCAATCAAATTGTTATAGAAACCATCGAGTATCTATTGTCCATTTTTTTTTCTCCTCCGTAATATAGTCGTGAGTGAAATGTTTGATAATGGATGAATCCAATCTGTCATTCAAGTATACAATGTGATAATGAATTACCTCACATGCAGAATGACATCACAATCAAAATGCGTAATGAATGACGTCGCTAATTCCGCCATGAACTTTTAAAAGTCCGGCATGTGTACTGTACAAATTGTATGTCTTTACTACTTAATAACCACTCTGTTGAATATTTTTAAACTAATTTGGCTGGGCTGCCTATGGCAACAACACTCAGTCAACCCTTTATAGTTACCTTAATATTGGGATTCTGGAAACTCAGGGTACGATAGATCACAACACGGGCAAAGCATTGGAGGAGCATAGTTAGAGATGGGAGGGGCATAGGGAAAAGTGGATTCCTCCATTGATTTGTGACATATAATCTTATTCCTGGAATAAAGTTACTTTATCGTCATCACGTTTTGATCAACTTTATGTGTTATTAACCCTTTCAGGACGAAGCCGGCCGAGACCGGCCTCTGTAGGGGTCTTGAGAAATGTAAATTTGCGGGCCAAGAGAAGACTATTTTTTTTAATTTACCACTAGAATGACTGGCTCGATAACCTTATAATAAAATACGCTTCTCTTGGCCTGCAAATGGACATTCAATAAGTAAATATTTAAATTCTTTGAACAAATTTAGTGATTAAAGGGTTAACTACCACTCAGTGTCGGTGCATATACCTTGGCCTATCAACTATATCCGAGATATCTGTCACAGGGCCGGGTGACAGTCAGGACAGATTCGGACGAATATAGTTGTTCTATTTAAAAGAATTGAGTGATAAGTTAAAGCCTACAAGTCTTATCCATTGCGCTATGGTGGTCTGGGTGGGCCAGGTGCGGTTCCGTAACGTGGCTCATGGTCAGGGGTCTCGTATAGCAAACCACAGTCAACGAAGTCCGACATGGGCAAGTTAGCTAGCAATACCAGCAGGGGTTTCGAAAATATTGTGAAGATGAAATGCTCTGGAAAGCCATTTCATGCATTCTCATTAATCTATCTTTCAAAACGTGTACTGCCGATATCTTTCGTGAGACTGGGATGCACCAGACACCTGTGGATTAAGATAATGGTGGCTGTACCTTCCATTAATTCACTTTTCCAGAGTATCCATCTGACCTTGTATGACGTCATAAACAGCTCAGCGCGTGTATGATGACGTCATAATCATTACGTCACAAAGGGTTCCATATAGACCGTCATCAAATCTCAAATTGTCTGACGCGTTGTGTGAATTGTATGTCTTCGTAATTCTTTGCTATTTAATAAATATGCTGTTGAATATTTTGAAACTAATTTGTCTGGGCGCTGTTGCTGCCCTAGGCACCCAGTCAAATTAGTTTCAAAATATTCAACAGTTTACCTGTGTAGTTTTTTGGAAATTGATAGTCAGGGTGTTCAGAGATCGATTGATCCCAACACTAGTGAGGTGTAGGTGGAGCTTAGCTAGAGATGGGCGGGGCCTATCTAAGACCGGAAAGGTCCATTCATAGTGATATCATAACAACTTCTATAGGCCGTCGCATAATCAACTAAGATATCTACATGAGCTGTTTGGTATCTGGAAGGATACCATACAGTAAGTAACGTGTTAGTTAATAAGAGATGGTCCAAAGAATCTTTCCAAGTTTATCCATCCATCATATGACGTCATATGACATCAAGTGACGTGTGTGACGACGTCATAATCAGGACGTCATGAATGACTCGATATATCCCGTCTTTAACGCTTAATAGTCCGATACGTTGTACGAATTGTATGTCTTTACAATTTAATACATATTCTGTTGAATAGTCTGAAACTAATTTAACTGGACGCTGTTGCGGTCATATCTCGCGAGATCTTCGATACGAGATCGAGAAAAGTATATTCTCGAAGAAGCCACGCCTCTATTTTTAGATTGGACGCGGTTACTGCCATAGGCGGCCAGTCAAATTAGTTTCAAAATATTTAACAACTTACTGTATAGTTTTCTGGAAATTGATAGTCAGGGAGTTCAGAGATCGATCAATCCCAGCACGGACGACGTGTGGGTGGAGCTTGGATAGAGATGGGCGGGGTATAGCTAAAACTGGAAAGGTCCAATAATGTTCAAAATGTTCAACAGTACGTTTTAGTTTGTTTTGTAAACGTGTTCAGTAATGCCTGAGCTGTACTGTAGCTTAGTGTAACGACATGTTTCGTGAAAACTGCGGTAAGTCGTAAATAAAATATTTTATCCAAATTCTTGATAATATATTTTATTTACAGCGTCGCGGGATAGCCGTAGTATGTTAATGTAAGTGTAGACAATGCCATTCCGTGTTACTATGCTCACATGGCTACTAGGCCCATCGCCTCGGGGTTGGCGTCCATCTTATACACATTGCTCCAGTGGGATATTGCAGTCTGTAGATTCAACATATTTCAACAATCCCATCTTCAAGGTGAGTGCTAGTAAGTGCACATGGCCTATGAAATTACATGTTGAGCATCAGAAAGATCAAGTGTTAAATTACGACATCCACATACTTATGTATAACTATCTGGTTGAAGTCTCATTGTTTTGAAGATACCATTAATAAAAGCTACTCCTATGCGTAAGACCCCAGGCCGTCGCCACTTGATCTGGAGTTTAAGCAGAGCATTGACGGTGCCATAAATTAGAAGGTCCAGCTTCTAGAATGGTGGTCCTTCAATGACACGTTCACATCCGCTTTCATCATCTTCATTGCCCGCAAACGTGCAGGTGTGGAGGTGGGTGGGTGCACATCACATTACTTTCGATCCAAAGAAGCATTGCTCTAGCAAAGTATTCAACCCATTCCTAAGGACACGTGGTCAAGCAAGTGCATTCTGTTAAATTTTACG
Source organism: Chaetoderma sp. LZ-2023a (assembly GCA_034401795.1). NCBI lineage: Eukaryota > Metazoa > Mollusca > Caudofoveata > Chaetodermatida > Chaetodermatidae > Chaetoderma > Chaetoderma sp. LZ-2023a. The sequence continues at coordinate 74,115,531 of CM067366.1, read as the reverse complement.
TGTTGACAATTCAAGAGTGCTGCGCTATCTGCATCATAAACTGCCTTTGATTTTATATGCTCTTCACTATGACTAAATGTTATTTAAGTTTATTTTTCTTTCATTAAATATTACAATGTCATGGTCGACGACTCTCTAAAAGGCCCACCCATTGTACACAGATGCTGTTATAGGCGCCTATTAATATGACTATGACACTAGGTTAATTAAGATATGTTAATTCTCATACACGTGCACACAATCACGCACACACGAAGCTGTGCGCGTGCAGGAACGCTTATGTAGAAGTGGTATATTAAGTTGATTTTGTTTTTCGCAGTATTTACCGATATCAGTACTTAAATTACCGTTTGTTTAGCATGTTGGCTATCAAGTCAGAATGTGAGTTACTTCATACTTGTAGCTGGCCAGAACGTGTGAGGACTTGGTCTCTCATTTGAAGTCACCCAGCGGGAGATCTTGCCAATAGCATTTGACTTGTTGACGTACGGGAATTTCACATAGAGAAATCTGAGATTTCAATGGTCATGGGGTTAACTGAAATCAACTTAAAATACTGTCTGATGTACTGCTAATCGATTCAAATATTTCGAAATAACGTAATATCAGGTAAATATATAACTCGGACATTAGACCATGATTGGTGCTAGAAACGTCGTCTTAAACATTGTATATCAACCACACGATCTAATTCTGCGCTGGTCATTATGTCAAGGACATGGCAATTCACACACATTCATGCAACGAAAGATATTTGTTTAGCGACACAAACCAAAGCAGTAATGCAGAAAATAGCTCAAAATTATTTCTATCCAGACCTGCATCCATTTCAATCGATCTCACCTAGACATATTAAAGGGAGAAGTCTACTTAGGTACACACAGATCGAGCAATTAAAACACGGGTGAAATGGGCACATCCCATATCCATACAGTGACGCACATACCGCATTCTCTCGTGGAAGCTGTTGTGCAAGGACTGAATTTTTTTAACACTAAAACACCACGAGAGATCTGGGATATCTACGTTACACCTGTCCTGCTATATGGACTAAAGGCGGTAATTCGCTCAGGAGAAATCCAGATTACGAAGGACTTCTATAGAAGTTGCACAAAGAAGCTCCCACAGATGTCGGTCTCGACAGAAAATGCAGTAACTTAACAATGCCACACACCCACCCCCACTATGTGTAGTCCTGATTGAAGACGAGCTGCACATGAGAATGTTAACTCTGTTCATAAATAAACTATGGTAACCAGATTCAATTGAAGCCCAATTCATTATATGTCCTATTACTACATAAACTTCAACTTGTTGAAGGTCTGTATGTGGGGGATTGATTGTGACCACGCGAAAGAGTCATATTAAATATTAGTTTAGAATGCTAGTTTCAAGACGTTATTGCTTTAAAGGAATCGCCATGAAACATGAACATGTAATGAAGAACTCAGTGACAAAAACTGACAGATATGTACAATTAAAACAGTGTTTTATAACTTATAACGTTTAAGGTTTCAAGGGATGAGCTACGATTACCTTCTCTAGTAGCGTGTTCCAGCACCTCTTGTAAAGAAAGAAGTAGGCTTCATACCTAATAGGTATATGAATGAAACCATGCATGTGACTAGACCTAGTGGGACGTGTCTAAAATAATACATCAACAATAGCGCACTAACCTTAAGAATTCTCAATATCAACACTCACCCTCGAAAACCCTTCTTGTGGCTAAAAACAACACAAGTTCGGTATAATCTAACACAGGTAGTAGCTCAGCTACTTGCGTTAGAAATCTGTTGTCAACAAGCCGAGCTGATTGCTGCATTTTATAAGTGGCTGTTTATTGTAAAGCCAGCTTCAGGTGCCACAAACGTCTAGTGGCTAAATACCCGCAAAAGTGTCCAAATATAAGGGCCACTAACAAAAGACCCACCAGCAATCGTCTCACTTTGTGACTAAATCTGGCCCATCTTCGGTCAATTATATTGTCTTATATTTACTAAGTTCCTCATTCGGTTCGGTTGCGCCATCGCTGAAATCGCTTAGGTTTCTCGGTGGACCCAATCGTAATGAGAACGCATCACACTTCCCTCTGTATCTCATGATACCTCTAGGATAGTAACTTTCTGCCAATGTAGAAATTCACTGCGAACTAACTTATTAATTATCGGCCTAAGCAGTGAACCTTGGGAAACTTGTATCTAAACCTAACTTCAGGTCTAACCAATAACTCCCAGGATATCAGGTCTATACGGCTTGATTCCAACATGTCGGCTTGTGCCAAAACACACGCTAGACAGACCAATTCTGTGGTGGCTTTGGAAGGTCGAGTGGACCCTCCACGCCTTCTAAGTCTCCAACGGTCTGTCAGGCGTTTCTTCGGCAAAGCCATAACTAGTTTACGGTGCTTTTAAACGTTTTGGTATTGTCTTGTCCTTGTCTTGTCCATTTGTGGTTACGTCAGACACTCGGTATGGAGTCGCTCTTGGGCTCCAGTACCAGTCACCCTTGCAGCCTTGTAATGCGCAGTCTGTTTGTTGGACCTGCTCACCGGTTGAGTCATACAGGAGGCCAGAGCAAGTCCTGGACAAGCACATGAAACCTGATTTAAACGACAGGCTAGGGTGATAGGCGTCAGTGGCACTAATATCTGTGTTCAATAAAGACATTATATAGTCTCCTCTCGTAGGACCGCTAACTATGGCGGCATCCACCTAGCTTAATTAGTTTGGAGATTTGGCCTGATGAGTATCTGCGGAGACTGACCAGCCATTGCCCGGAAAACAGAGTACACCGCATGCATATAAGTCACGCAGGCACTTCCCAATACTTTTTGTTTTACCCAACCTCGGTTGGATGGACATATATATACAGAGGCCCGTGCGAGACATATCCTCTCGGCGAAAGCTTTCTTAAATAGAAAGGTCATTTTTTGTGTCTTATAAATATATAGCTTATATTAAGTGGAGGAGTCCTTGGTGACCTTCCATCTCTATTGTTCCTTCAGATTATCATAGGATAAGTAAGCATAGGCGAGATATTCATCGGCTAGGACTCACTATACCAGCCAGCCAAACGTTGGCTTAATCCGACCAAAACACTGAAACAGCCTTCGGCATCACCACTGATTGGGCCGAACTACACTTCTTCCAAGCCAAAATAAATCAGTAAGCATCATGTACACGAGACACACAGGGCTTACGAATAGCACGGATGAGACCATGGTGTGAAACCACGATGCACACAGGAATTCCGGCACGATCTCACTGGGACGTGATCATTCCACCGATCTGGCTTTTGCACTCATCGGAGCATCCGACTCCCACCTTCTATGAACAGGAAACCCTGAGAGTTAAACAGCGTATCCATTGGGATGAACTGTACCTCGCGCATGGACCAGAACTTCCTGGCGAGGAACAACTTGGACGCGTCAACGCAACAACGGCATGTGACGGATGGATAAATTGGAAAGGCCCATTACCTCTGTTTGTTAACAACTTGGGTGCTTTGGTGTAATTCCTGAAATAACTTAATTATCTGTGTTTCGTGTAATCTGTTGCCCAAAACCTATGTTATTTAGTAAGTTATTTGCCTCGAGGTCTTTCATGAACTGGCCATTACATGTTCCATCAACTTTTAACAAACACATGTAAAGGAGACAGACCTGTAACAAACGCATATAAGGGAGACAGACCTGTAATTTCTCGCCTTTTTATAAATAGGCACTGCATTTGCCTGTCTTCACTGATAGGATAGTGGGCCTGTATCAAATGACATTTGAAATAGGAATGACAGGATTCGTGCGATCTCATTGTGAAGGTCTTTAAGTACAATTGCTTTATTGAGTCTGATGCAGCAGCTTTAAACGGTTGTAGATTTAGCAAAAGTTTATCAACTCTATCCGTACTAAAATGTACTCTGGGGGCATTGTCTTGTATTGAGTTTGGATTAGAGGGGCCTAATTAGAAGAAAAATCACCGCTAGGATTACGTCATGGCACCATAGAAGACAATTGTTTTAGTGCAAGAAGTGATTGTTTGCTAAACACATACGTAAATTGTTGATTTAGAATCTCATCCTTATCATATGCCTTATCTGCGAGGTGGCCCTGACCATAGAGTAATGGTGCTACACCCCTACTATCTTGTTTATAGTGCTTAATGTAGGTAGAAAATCATCTTTTGTCCTTACTATGTGTATTAGTGTCACCAGTCGTGTCTGGATTATTAGGGTCATGAACATGGGACCAATAATTTTGTCGTTGTTTCTTTTACTTGAACGCTTTTTGATCGTAGACTCAATTGAAAACAAAAATAATAGGCATTTTTTTTACCTTTCAAAAGCTTTCGACACTATCAATCATAAAATTCTATTAGAAAAACTTGCCTATTACGGAATCCGAGGAAGCGCACTCATCTAGTTTCAAAGCTATGTAAGTGACAGAACACAATGTGTGCAATTCAATGCAAATTGCTCTGAAAACAGGAGACTAACTTGCGGTGTCCCTCAGGGGTCCATCCTTGGCCCTCTGCTGTTCCTCTTGTATATGAACGACCTGGCTAACATATGCAAACACATGTCACTAACACTATTTGCTGATGACACCAATGCCTTTTGCTTAGGACCCAAACCAATGTGACTGAGTGATTTGAAAAGGAAATTCCACTCAAGTCTATCAAAGGCCTTTTCATTATCTTGTCCAATGATAGCGCCAGGAATATTGTCTTTTTCTACCAAGTGCAGGGTGTCTCTAATTAAAAATGCATTTGTTAAAATCGATCTACCCGGAATAGAGCAGGTTTGGTCGGTGTGGATGACGTCATCCAAGACACTTGAGAGGTTTTTTTCGCAAGAGCTTTCGAAATGATTTTATAATCCACGCATAGCAGTGAAACTGGTCTGTAATTTGCTAATATACTACGATCTCCTTTTTTAAAAATAAGTCTCACATAAGCCTAAGACATTGTGAGCGCGAGCTTCTCTTGTGAAAAAATTTCGTGCACAATTTTAACGAATTCGGGTCCCAAAAGACACCAAAACGTCTGATAAAATTCAACACTAAGGCCATCACCCCCTGGTGTTTTTCCAGGTTTCATGTTTTTTAGAGCCAAACCCAGATCATCTAATGTTAATGTAGCATCGCAGAAATTACTGCTCACTTCCGAGAAAGCATCCTTAACATTAGCCAACATCTCAGCTGACTTTCCTTCATCACTTTTATCCGACGTGTATAAGGCCTGATAATATGTCTCAACAATGTCCATGATTTCATGTTGAGATGAACATTTCTGATTGTTGTTATCTAAGCACCTTATTAACTTATCAACACCTCTTGCTTTCTCGAGATTGAAAAAGAATTTTGTGGGGTTTTCCCCTTCAGTATACATCTGTGCTCTACTTCTAGTTATTACACCCTTAGCTTTATGTTTCTCGATCTCATACAGTTTAGATTTTATATCATTGAGCTGTTCCATAAGGTGAATATCACCGGTTTCAACTTTGCGAGTTAGTAATGTCAATAAGCGCTCAAGGGCTTTAGCCTCTTTACGAATTTTCCGCGCTTTTTGGATCGAATATTGCTTGGAAATACTTGCAAAGCCCTTTTTAACATCTTCCCACCATGATATACAATTCTCGTGGGAATATTGATTCCGAAGCTTATATTCCCAGAAGCTTTTAATGCAACGATGATACTCTAAATCATCTAAAAGCGAATTGTTCAATTTCCAGAATCCAGCACCACGTTTTATCCAATCTGCATTATCTAAGCCGATGAAAAACATATCATGGTCAGAAAATGTGACAGGATACACCCCAGTACATACCAAATTCCCTCTCAAAGATCTATTGATATATATTCTATCTATTCGAGAGGAATTTTGTCCATTAGCAGAATGCCATGTAAAGATTCGTTCTTCAGGATATAAGATGCGATAACAGTCTAATAAATGTTCTGTATCACAAATTTCTCTTAATCTAAGGTGAGATGTGTCCCTGTAAGTAGAAGATGAACTCCTGTCCCGTCTTCCATCCATAACACAATTAAAATCACCGCCGATGATGATATTCTCAGAATTATCACTAATCACAGAGGAAAGGTCGGATAAAAATTGACATCTCTGTGCATGGGAAGCTGGTGCATAAACAGACAACAGAGAATAAATTGATCCCGCTATATCAACAACGACCTTAACCCAACGTCCACTTGTGTCCGATGATGAATTAATAATATTGACAGAACTTAAACATTTAGGCAGGAACAAGATAGCAACACCTGCACTTGGTTCTGTGGCGACCGAATAAAATAATTCGCCATTTGCTAAATGCTTAAATTTTTCTAAAACACCGGTGCATTGTAACTTTGTTTTCTGCAACATGATAATATCAATATTCTTGTCTTTCAAATCTTCAAGCAGAACATGTTGTTTAATTTCATCATTTAGTCCTCTGCAGTTAAGTGTGCATATTAGCATCATTAATAATAAATTTGGCAAACCCGCCATTTTTTAATTGGATTTGTTTTTCTTGCTGAGATTCTTTTTCGCCCACTTGCCTAGCTTCTCATTAAACTCAGACCGCTTTAGATCCACGATTTTAAGATGCTGATACCTCGATATGTCAGAGTCAGTGCGCAAATGTCGATATCTCACACCCTTTTTGGTGATGTAAGGAATCAACACTTGCCCTGTTTCTGACCGATAAGGAACCATTTCACTGCTCTGAGAAACCTGTGTATTAACAGAAGTATCGGACTCTGCAATGGATACACTGTCATCATAGTCAAAAGACATATCTTGTGAATCTTCTAATTCAGAATCTGAGCTAGAATCATCCTTTTGACGCTTCAGTCTAAACTTATTCTCGACATTAGTAAGCACATTGGCATTGACATTTTCTAACAGTTTATCATCTACAGAATTGTCAGTGATTTCTTTCCCATCCCCAGGCATGTCAGTTAATGTTAGTAGATGGTCTAACATCGAACTATCAGCAGCACCACCAGTAGACTGCGATCTGAATTTAGTCTGTCCTGGTGGCAGACTGTTCGTATCAGATAATACATCCTCATCCCTGGTAGTGGGTACAGGTGTCTGAGGCAAACCTTCCTCTAACACTTCAATTGCGTCAGACATCACAACAGCGACAGGGTTGGATAGTTGGTGAGTTTCCACCACGTTGACTGATTCAGGCTCTTGACATGTTTTGGGTGCAGTCGCATCTGCGCTTCGCCCACCTGCCTGTTTATTTACTGCCTGTGGACAGTGCCATTTGTAATGGTCCGTGGCGCCACAAATCAGGCATTTGTCCTTCTGCGAACATGCACTGGCCAAATGTTCAGCATTGCCACATATCCGACACATCTTAACCTGTCCCCTAAACCACACCGGCATGAAAAAGGTATTGTCGATAGACAATGAGCCTGGAAGTGGCTTGACAATATCCTTCATCCAAACCCGCCGGATTCCATTCTCTAATGATCTATCAAACTGGTATGTTTCATTTTCGATAGAAACTACCAGGCCATAATTGGCCAATTCTGCGTTAATCCGATCATTCGGGATTTCTAAGGGACCTTTCACCTTAACCAACAACCTGTCGCTATCTACCTCTTGGATCTTACAGGCTTCCCCATTCACAAACAACCCATCTTCTAATAATTTTTCCTTAACGGTTTCATTTGCTAATGTCACATGCCATAGATTTCTCTTGATGTTAATTAGCCCCTTCAATACATGGGGCCCAGCGCCAATGACATCTTTTAAGCCGTGATATACGTCAACGGCCCCCACATTCCATCCATTAGTTATCAAGCGAAGGCTTAATAACTGTTTATACCGACTATATCAAAACATTAGGTAAAGACGGCCTCAGTACAACGCTCAATAGAATGCACGAGCGCCTGGCAGCAGGTAAAAATAACACTCGACAACTGGCGTCCAAAACGGCCAACTATAAAAGCCCCCTTACTGAAGTAATAGTACCAGTAAACGCGTATCAACTAAACTTGGACAATATAGAACGAGAGACGAACAAGACGACGCTGTGGCGACAAGCGAATGGCCACCACAAGCTTGTCTGAGAGCAAATGCTGAAAAATATCACAGCAAAATGCGACCTCACACAAAACTAATTACAAAAATCAAAACCACAAAACTAACGTATGTACAGTTCGGCAAAAGCCAGACATAAAAATAAATCATATGGAGCAGTAGAAATCGTCTAAAACTGACGTTAATAGCAGAACCAAAGAAACGTGTTGAACTCAGCTACTACTACTACTACTACTACTACTACTACATGTATTACTACTGCCACTACTACTACTACTACTACTACTACTACTACTACTACTACTACTACTACTACTACATGTATTACTACAACTACTACTACTACTACTACTACTACTACTACTACTACTACTACTACTACTACTACTACTAATAGACTATGACTAGATGATTCCACTTGCTATTATTTCCAATAATAATTTCAATTACCATAGTAACAAGCTACAGGACGAGTAGGAAAATAAGCACCCATCCCCTCCATCCCCTTTCCCTTGTCCAAGGATGTTCCCCATTAGTCAGCATCCTTTAAACAGTCTATCATCATTATAAGCAAAATTACCCAAAAATATTTATGTTTATTGTCGTATGTATAATCATAAACATCCATGTCTATTAGTGAACTTGACTATGTTCTGTGCTTGCCTGTTACGTAACTGTCTTGTCCTTATTTACTACCAATAAAAACCATAAAATCCGTATTTATGAAACTAAAAATAATAATAATAATAATAATAATAATAATAATAATCCAAGTGAAGTGATTAACTCTTTCACACCCAGGCTATCCAAAATTGGCTGCTGCAGTAGTATATGTTGGTTAGCGGACTGAGAGGCCCACTTCTGGAGTTTTTCCACTGGAATGACTGGCTTGATAACTGAACCGGTCATTGCAGTGGGGAACTTTCCGGTGGTGGTGGTCTTCTTCACTTGATCTGCGGATTGACATATTTCCTTTTTAAAATTTAAACTGGTTATGTGGATCAAGGGTCAAAGGGTTAACAATGAAGTAGTAATGTCTGAATTTATAATTGTTTGTGGGTGTGTGTGTGTGTGTGTGTGTGTGTGTGTGTGGGTGGGTGGGTGTGTGTGTGTGTGCGCACGTGCGCGCGCGTGCGTGTGTGTGTTTAAGGTGTCCGCCATAAGAATAGGCATTGCCTTTAGCGGACAACCTGTTATGACTCATGAATATTGTTTATTTAGAATTATTGAATAAATAATCTTGAATCTTTAAAATCGAATCGTCTGGACGACCAGATTTCCTCCTCTTCACTCATGTATCTGATGCCATAATCAAATAGTCACATGCTACATGACATCACAATCAAAATGGCATGTAGCTCTGTCACCAAAGTTTGGAAGCCTATAACAAAGGTGTAGAAATTGCATGTCTGTCATTAATTTACCATTAAATAAGCATTCTGGAATAGGCAACAACTTACATTGTAATTACCTTTAAATTACATTCTGAGAATTGAGGTTTTTGTGATGTGTTGCAAATACCAGTGAATGGTTATTATCCGTGTTGCTTAACACACGAGTGAAAACAAGAATTCCACGGAATTAAATGTCTCGCCTGTTTCCTGTTTGTCACAGTTACCTTGACCTTTGACCTTCTGCCATCAATGTTATCATGCTGCTTCCTAACATTATAGGCAACCATGTATCCAAGTTCAGTTGCAATTGGCTTAACCTATCCTGAAATATTAGCTGAGAAGTTTTGTTAAACGCAAAAACTTAATGTTGAAATAACAGAGTTCTGTATCACGGCGCAGTGACCTTGACCTTTGACCTTGTGACCCCGACATCATCATGCTGCTTTCTATCATTATAGGTAAACATGCATCCAAATTTAGTTGCAATAGGCATAACCAATCCTGAAATATAAGCAGAGAAGTTTTGCTTAACGCAAAAAACTTAATGTTGACGCCACCGCCATCGGAAAAGTGATACCTATTGAAGATTTGCACCTGTCTAATGCAATCACCCTATAGTCAATATTTTTAAGACGTTTCTCGCCGCTGACTGTACAAGATGGAAATTAGTCAACTATTTCTACTCGTCTTTGCTGGACCTGTGTTCTGACTCGGTCGCTGATTCGAGGTTCGGGGAAAGAAGTTGACGTCTTTCCTCTCCGACTCTAGATTGACAACTTGAAGCTCGATTCTAAGTAATGATTCTTTATTAAGTGATAGATGAAGATCTGTACAAGCACATACGACGAATATACAGTAATGCTGAATACTTATCAAAATTGGCGCAGGAAGAGCAAAGCGGATCTTAGCATCTACTAACTAAATCGTCAGTCTGTCGCATGTTCAGTTATCAAAACTTCTCTGAATGATAGCCAAGACGATCCAAGATGATCCCATTTTCACAACAGGAGTCAGTCGTATAGTCCCCAATCACGTTCGGCCCACCTCCTCAAGTTCTGCATACTGATCCAGTCATTGGTCTGTCACTAGGTCATATGCTATTTTCATATATTACCCGTCTTGTCATATACTAATTTTGGATCAGTGTGCTTCTTGAAAGAGTATGTCGCGTGACAGTTGAACACAGTGATGTCGCACTTTTTGTTGTGAGGAGAAAGATTTCAAAAGTCTTTCAAGGATTTTCTAGACATGATTCATATCCACAAGATCATGCTTATAGTTTCTTTCTGAATTAAATTTTTCCCATGTTCTGTCCCATTTCTATCCACTCTGCTTTTCCAGCTAATACCAGTTCAAAATAATCCCTTTGCCTTATGAGGCAGTGTCATTATATACTAAGGTTTCGACTTTCAGTCGAACGTCGTTCTTATTTCTTATTACAATGGGTTTTAAATCTTTCAGCAGTACATAATTTATTTTCACTCCAATGTCCTACCTTTCTGTATCATGCGCAAATGCTTTCCGACCTGTTCACACAATCTGACACAATGAACCAAATAAACAACTGTTATTCCTGATAAGAAACTCCATGACATTAACTTGATCTTGAACACGCACATTTGTCCTTATAATTTGACATTATGGACTAAATTAATATATTTATTCCTCCAAGTTTATTGTGGTACTAATTTGAGGGGTGGGGAAAGGGTGGCAACTATGCCTTCTCCCCTTGTCTTCCTATACTGATGGCTAGTTGTTGTTGACGTGATCTCAGAGTCGGGTTTCACGTCCTCTCCCTTTTTTAGATGTTAGGTGTTGTGGATGGGGCCAAATATCCACCAAGTATCCACTAATTTACACACGCTCACCCGCCGAAGTTAGACGCGTACCTCGTGATCAATCAAGGTCGCGTATAACTCATCGTGTGTCGAGTATTCCTATAGGCCATAAGTCCTGCTCCCAATTCCCCATCCCAAGCCCTTGCTTGATTGTTGACTCCTCTTTGGATTAGTTCTTTCAAGGTTCTGTTGAATCTTTCAGTCCTCCCGTTAGTGTGCGGATGGTATGGGCTGGTTCGTCTGTGATCGATTCTGTAATCCTTGTATAAATCCATCTCCTTTTCATTGAACTCACCCCCCCCCCTGATCTGTTATCAGGATTTCAGGGATGCCATGCCATGGGATATATTCATTGAAGAACTTGTCCTTGATGACTTCCGCTTTCTTGGACGTGATAGGGTAGGCTTCTGCCCATTCTGAACAGTGATCCACTATCGTCATAATGTAGTGGTTCCCTTTAGGCAATTCTATAAATGGTCCGATCCGATCAATGTCAATGATCTGTCCCGGATATTTTGCCATGGGCATCTCTGTATATGTAGGATGTGTGGCGATGGGTCGATTCATTTGGCATGTAGGGCAAAGGTCTAGCATTCCTATCACATCCTTTCTCAAAGATTTCCATAAAAATGAGTCACGGATTAAGCACAAAGTCTTTTGCAGGCCTTGATGCCCTGCTCTCTCGTGTGCTCGTTCCATTACCCACTTGTGGTACTTAGATGAAAGGACAAGTCGCGGATATTCAGCATCAAGTGCTGATGGGGCTTGCGTGCAATAAGATTTTCTGGAAATTCTTTCAGTTGCTCCGCACATAGTTCTATACATGGGATATCATAAGCTTCCAAAGGTATATATGGCAATATTCCATCTTCAACATTAGGAATCAGTCTCCCATGTCGAAGGTGGCTGCCTCGGCTGGTTGCCTCAATCTGGACAGCATGTTAGCACAAATGTTATGGGCACCTTTTATATACTCAATTTTTCACCCATATTATGCAATCAAAACAGCCCATCATTGGACTTTGGTATTTTGGACTTCACTGACAAATAAACTCTTGAAGGGTTTGTGATCAGTATAAACCATGAATTCTGCCCCAAATAAGTATGGTCGCAATTTCTTTAAAGCATATACTACCACGTATGCTTCTTTCTCTATAACCGGCCAATTCAGTTGAGTATCCTTAAGTGTGCACATATTGAATAACTCTCTCAATGCCATGGCCATCTTTCTGGACTAGTATCACACCGATGGCATATGAGGAGGAATCGGTATACAAATTATATGGTTCCCTGAGGTTTGAATACATGAGAACAGTGTCGCTGCATAACAAATTCTTATAATTTGTCAAATGCTACATGTTCCTCCTTCCCTCATTCGAACCATTTGTGCTTCTTGATCAATTCAACCAATGGACAGGCTATTTCTGCATAATTTTTCATGCAAGAATGGTAATAACCTGTCATGCCCAAAATACTTCTGACTTTGCTTACATCTCTCGGCGGGGCCATTTCGCGAATAACCTTAACCTTCTGCTATTGAGGTGCAATTCCCGTGGCCGAGATGTGGTACCCGAGCAAATCCGCGGATTTGCTTGCGAAGTCACATTTCTTGCATTTGAGTTGCAAGTTATGATCACACAATCACTGCATTACTAAAGGTAAATGCTCTTTTGCGTTCCGGGAAAAGACGATAATATCGTCGACAAAAACATGCATGAATTTTTCTTTGTAACCGTGAAAAATGGCGCTCATCGACCTTTGAAAAATGGCACCACGGTTGTGGTTCCCAAATGGCATATGTGTCCATTCGAAAAGACCTTCGGTGCAGACGAACGCCGTTTTCTCAATGTCTTGGCTGGCCATTGGGATTTGCCAATAGCTGGACTTCAATTCCATTGTTGAAAACAGGGTAGCGCCTAGCATACTATCAAATATATCTGCTATATTTGGTAGGGGATAATTATCACGGGGTACAAATTCTTTTAAGTGGCGATAGTCGATGCAGAAGCGCATTGTCCTGCCCTTTTTAGGGACGAGCGTAATGGGCGATTCCCACAGTGAGGGGAATGGCCGGATCACCCCTGCCTCCAACATTTCGTGAATTTGTTCCCTCACGATATGTGCTTATGTTAGTGGCATATGATAGGGACGTTGTTGAATGGGCAGGGCATTGGTAGGAATGGTACATTCCAATAATGGGTTTTTGCCTAATTCCTTGGGACGCGCAGTATCGAAATTATTCGCATTGTCCCTAAGGACTTTGTCAATAATTTCGTGCCCCGTCATCTCAATGATTCTGGCTTCAGCGTAGTATGTGTTCTGGTGCCTATAGGGAATGTGCAGGTCATAAATCTTTCCATACCACCGCATTTCCCGTTTCCCATAATCCATCACCGGTCCACCCACATGCAGGGCATCTGCTCCCAGTGATCCCTCATGATTCATTTGACTCACAATTACCACAGGGATGGGATAGACGTTTTGAGATGTGGCACAGTCTCGCCTAATGTGTCTATCAGCGATCCAATAACAGCTAAAAGTACCTGCGCTTTCCTTAGGGGCCTCGCGCCTAATGCACTTTTCCAAATGTCATTCGTAATGAGTGATGTACTGGCACCAGTGTCTATTAGGATGTTAATACTACGCTTACCTGTACAATCATTTCGACCATAACAATCTAGTGTGAGTCGGATGAGGAACCTCTTGGTCGTTGGCTCCCTCCATCGGCGTTTCCCGACCACTACTGTCTGTTGTCCACCAGTTCAGCATAGCTACATCTCCTGTCTTCTGGAAGTCTTCTGTCATATGCATCTGTGCCAGGTCTGCTTAACATAAAGCCGTCACTGTCCTCATAGTCATTGTCCCTCATCAATCAATTTCTGTTGTCACGTCTCACATTCACAGATCCCAATGCCGGTGTAACTTCATTGATCTCCATGTGTTCGGATGCCGTCCTCGGTTGTCCATAGTAGGGACACTGAAAGTCATGATGTTCCCTACTCCTACATTTCCAATATGCCTCGTCGAATGCTGAACATACATTGCGGGCCTGGGCAAAGTTAGCTTGAAGTCGATTGTTCGGGCACCGTGATGCATAATGTCCTGTCTGATTACAGTTCCAACATGTCGGCGATGGTGATGGGGTTTTTGGTCGCTTTGGTTTATTATCACAGGGAAGCAGATGATTACTATTGGTAGACTGTCGATAGTTTCTTGCTATGCGGCCTTGCTTGCTACAATTAAAACAAGTTGCCTTACGTGGTTGGTCGGGCTGTCATTGTCATTTTTTCTTGCCCACAGTCAAAACAATGAACGGTTTTTCTAATTTTCTTGGCGGGCTTTGGTGGGGACATCATCTGGTTTCTCGGCATCGCTAAGTTGGATGACATCACTCGCAGCATCTCTTCTTGAAGGCCTTTTACCATCCCGAACCCATCCATCATTAATTTCTCCTGTCTTGCCATGATTTTGTTCTCTAAATCTTTTAATTGCTGGGTCCAATTCGAATCAGCATTTCCTCTTAGTCAGTTTCATCGGTCGGGTCCCAAGGCATTGTTTCCATCGGCTCCTCATGTCAATTCAGATTCATGGCATCCAAAAGGTCATTCATGTCGCCTTGTTGCTCGGTGAAAAGGATGGCTTTGTCTAATGTGTCATTCCCTTTTCTGATGACCCACCGAGCCAAAGTAGTGTCGGTTAAAGCAGTTACATATGCGCATACCACTATACGTTGGCTGTCCTGGTTGTCTTCAGGGTATGCTTTTCGGACCATTGTCTTAAAGCTTCGATTGAAAGTGTTGATTGTCTCTCCATGTTTCTGGTGGACATTCCCGATCTCACACTTTAAGCACTCTGTCTCATTGGCCGAGATAAAAAACTTGACGATGTGAGAGTGTAGTTCTTCCCACGTGACGGCTTTCCTGTCCTGAGTAGCAAAATACTGCTCTACCTCTTTGTGCAACTGGCCACGCGTGATCCAGCTGACGATATAGGCTACGTGGCCTGGCTGACAGAGGGCCATAGCATCCAATGCAAACCTGCAGGTCTCCAAATATTCTCTTACTTTGGACGGGATGTGCCCGTCACATGGGAGAATGTGTCGCATGTGGTCGTGCAAGAGTCCACATTTGATGCGGTCATTCTCTCCTTTCTCGGAGACCACCGAGAGATCTAGGATACCAGTCCTCAAATCCATTTTGAGTTCATTGAATGCAGTTAACAGATGATCTACTGGCATCGTTGGAGTCTGCGTTTTCGCCATTTTTAGTTACTTATCTATTGCGTCTTGGATTTTTCAATGTTTTATTCGCCCTAGTTGCATGTCAAATCGAAGGATTCTAGACACCACTCGATTCACAGATCAAAAGTTTTCAAATAGTCACGCAGGACTTTTGCCCTACGTCAAGTCCCTAATTAATTTGCCTGGTGATAGCCGGATACAATTTAGATTGACTTAGTACTCACTGTGGTCCTTTACGGTGGTTCTTCACCCTTTTCCTCATGCTCTGCTCTTCCAACCAATCTGTCCCTGTGTCCTCTCGATTCTAAGTAATGATTCTTTATTAAGTGATAGATGAAGATCTGTACTAGCACATACGACGAATATACAGTAATGCTGAATACTTATCAAAATTGGCGCGGGAAGAGCAAAGCGGATCTTGGCATCTACTAACTAAATCATCAATCTGTCGCACGTTCAGTTATCAAAACTCTGAAAGATAGCCAAGACGATCCAAGATGATCCCATTTTCACAACAGGAGCCATTTTTATAGTCCCCAATCGCGTTCGGCCCACCTCATCCAGTTCAGCATACTGATCCAGTCACTGGTCTGTCACTACGTCATATGCTATTTTCCTATATTAACAGTCTTGTCATATACTAATTTTGGATCGGTGTGCTTCTTGAAAGAGTATGTCGCGTGACAATTAAACACGGTGATGTCGCAATTTTTGTTGTAATAAGAAAGATTTCAACAGTCTTTCAAGGATTTTCTAGACATGATACATGCCCACAAGATGATACATTTTTCCCATGTTCTGTCCCATTTCTATCCATTCTGCTTTTCCAGCTAATACCATTTCAAAATAATCCCTTTGCCTTACGAGACAGTGTCATTATATACTAAGGTTTCGACTTTCAGTCGAAGGTCGTTCTTATTTCTTATTACATTGGGTTTTAAATCCTTCAGCAGTACATAATTTATTTTCACTCAAATGTCCTACCATTCAGAATCAAGCACAAATGCTAGCCGACCTGATCACACAATCTGACACTATCAACCAAATAAACCACTATTATTCCTGATAAGAAACTCCATGACATTAACTTGATCTTGATCACGCACAAATGATTTTCTCATTTGTCCTTATAATTTGTGGACTAAATTAATATTTATTCCTCCAAGTTTATTGTGGTACTAATTTGAGGGGTGGAGAAAGGGTGGCAACTATGCCTTCTCCCCTTGTCTTCCTATCCTGATAGGTGGTTGTTGTTGACGTGATCTCAGGGTCGGGGTTCGTGTCCTCTCCTTTGTTTAGATCTTAGGTGTTGTGGATGAGGCCAAATATCCACCAAGTATGCACTAATTTACACTATGTCTCGCTTTTTCTTCTTCGCAGGCGAGACAAAAATGGGACTTTAGTAATTGGTCCAATAAAGATTTTCAGGAAGCATGTAATCTCTAGAAGATAACCTACATCATTCTGATAAATGATCTAAATGTCCAGACAGAGATAGCCAGCTCCAGATCTCAATGGTCGCTCCAGATCTCAATGGTCGCTCCAGATCTCAATGGTCGCTCAGAGGCTCAATGGTCACTCAAGAGCGCAATGGTCGCTCAAGAGCTCAATGGTCGACTCCGGGGGATAAACGCTAGACTTATTGGACTACGGTTATACATGGCAAATACTGTTAAGCTTAATTTACATTGACAACATATATAGCCACATAAAAACCAAGTGAGCTTATGCCATGGCGACTGTCTTTCTACAAGCTCTGGTGGCTTCATTGCTATGCCACAGGGTTCCATAAAGTGGGCCAGACGCCAGCACGCGAGGACACTTCGGCGATCGGCAACCACTACCAGAGTTTTTCTAAACGCTATTTCGTCATTAAAATCACTAACCAGTAAAAATTCAATAGCACCTCTTGAAAGCTGTTACATTAATTGTTGTAGAAATTCAAAAACACTGTTCATTCTCGCCGATTCCAGCCGTAAATCGCCAGTTACTCGAGCGTATGACAAACCCGTAAACCTGCTGGGATAGCAGCCATTTTAGAAATTACGTGAACCGAGCTGCCGAATGCAACGCTGCGTACCATTAGTCGGTGCAATATCATGACGTCAAGGTATTAAAATTTTCTGATTGGCCCAGTTTAAATAGATCGAGTCAGAAATGGTTTTGAATGAAGTTTAGCATTAGCAGACGAAACTCGTTTTGAGAGTGGCGGATCCAAGGGAGGCACTCGGGGGTGGGGGTGGGGCACATGCACACACACCCTCCCCCATCCCCCACCACCCCCGGCAGGGTTGTCAATTTCTTTTTTTACCTACCTGCTGGTGACTGAATGAGCCCATTTTCAAGAGCTACTCCCTTAAAATTTTGGTTGGCCCACCACCCCCCCCCCCCCCGGCCAATGACCTCCTGGATCCGCTCCTGGTTGAGATTATTAAATCAGAGATATGTCGGAATTAAAGTGTTTCCTGGTACGTATAACATTAAGACTCGGGCGCGGACCCGATTTAGTTGTTTCAATGCTAATAGTTCCGTTTATTCGGTCACACAGCGTTGGATCAGGGGCATTATATATAACCGCTGCCCTGGTGACTGGCAAACGCTCATCTTTCACTGCAATGTAGACACCTGTTAGGGCTGATGGTGAATATGGCCTATATCTGTTACTAGCCTTCTTGGAAGCAACCTAAAAAACAAAACCAACAAAGAATTTTGAATAAAAAATAATAATAAAATAAAAATGTATTTATTCTAATCAAGTCATTGTTTGTTCATTATTTGTTAATAAATTATTAAATTATTAAATAAATAACATGTAACAATATTATACCTCTAGAGGGGTTAAGGTTAAGGTCGATGAAAGTGGATCTGATACATATCATATGAAAGGCATGGGTGGATATAGGAACCTGGTATCAGGCCTATATTGGTTGAACTGGGTATTTTGGCAGCTGATTATTGCTATATTTATGTCTATTTTATGCAAATGGATATAGATAAACAGCAAGTGGCAGATGTCGTCGGACACGAAAACAGGGTTGATTTGTATAATTTTATCGGCATTTTTATGATGCCTAAAAAAGTAAAAGTGAAAATACATGCAATTCACCATGAAAAGAATAAAATGTAGCATGGGTGGATATAGGAACCTGGTATCAGGCCTATATGGGTTGAACTGGGTATTTTGGCAGCTGATTATTGCTATATTTATGTCTATTTTATGCAAATGGATATAGATAAACAGCAAGTGGCAGATGTCGTCGGACACGAAAACAGGGTTGATTTGTATAATTTTATCGGCATTTTTATGATGCCTAAAAAAGTAAAAGTGAAAATACATGCAATTCACCATGAAAAGAATAAAATGTATTAAATACTTATTTGCTTCTGCCACATATTTGCGAAAAGTTCGAGAAATGCGGAAATAGCTGTCAAAAATGTAAATACGCACGTTTTTATGACGTCAAATAAACGACGCGCGCGTGAGAACGTTCACGAGTACGCACCCTCGAAATCACATGACCCTCGATATAACCCTCTGTACATATTCACCATCCACATGCCCATATTTACAAAATCGTCCCCAATTAGCGCAATAAAATTGATAGTATATGAACATGAATAAAACATACCGGTGTATTGAGTCAGAAGACTGCCATTGAAAGAAAGCTGAATATACGCAGCAAAATGAGTGTTAAATTCAGGGGAAACAACTTACTCATGAACACATATCTAAATAAACCATAGTTGTTTTCCCTGAATACAACATACTTGTATGGGATGCACATGAACACAAAACCGGCCTCTGTAGAGGGTTTTAAAAATGTCCTTTCTCATGTCAAGAGAAGACCACGCCCAGGATTTCACCACCAGAATGACCCACCTGATAACCAGGCCAGTAATTCCAGTGGTGAGCTCCTCAGGATAGCTCTATCACGGCCCACAAACAGACATTCAACAAGCTAACCATTCCATTTTCCTGACCAAATTCATTCAGTAGATGATTAAGAGTCAAGATATACATACTACTGAAATACGCACAAAGCAGCATACACATAAGCATACGCACATGCTCATACTCACGCACACACATACACGCGTACACAGCCATATACGCACGCACGCATCTGCGAAAGCACACCCGCACGCACGCACGTACGCTATCCCCCTCGCCGATGCCACCCCGCCAACCCGACACCAAGGTAGCGAGTGAGAAAGTGACGTCAGCAAAAGAAGATTGCTTTCCATAAAATTGAAGGGAGCAATAACTACAAGCGAAACAATGTAAGTATGGGTTCCAGGGAAATAAACTAGTCCCAGTCATTGCTAAGTTTAAAAACTCGTTATTCCCCTTGAACACACAACACCCGCATAAAGATATAAGCACAAGCCATATTTCGGCAATATTTAAAAAACTTTCCCATAAAAACATAACATATACACATTAATAAAATATAGACAGACAGTATTTGTACAATTGAGAACAATGTCACACATGCCCACAGACGCGCGCATGCACGCACACACGCACTAACGCACGCACGTACACGTGTACGTACGCACCAACGCACACACACACAGTCACGCACGCACGTACGCACGCTATCCCCTTCGTCGACGCCACCCCAACACCCCGACACTCCATCACCAAGGTAGCGAGTGAGAAAATGACGTCAACAAAGAAGACTGCATTCCATAAAACTATGAAAATATTGGAACAGTTAACCTACATTGGCATTGTTTGAAATAAAGTGCATACAACTATTCAGTGTGAATTATTACCGGTATGTTTCTATGTATATGGCATTTACTATTCAAATGTTATAATTAATTATGAATACATAATTTGTGTGCAATAGAATGATTAAGACTTTGAATGCAAAATGACACTTTTTGTTAGTGCAAGAGTTGCCTCCCTTATTAAATTACACCGACAATGGCCATCCATAGTCAAATAATTGTTCCTGAAAATGTTCAAAATAGTTTTTAAAATATCATTTTAAGAACTTTAAAGATTATGAACTGGTCTTCAGTTGCTCCAGAAAATATTCAAGAGCAGTTTAAGGATATTTTAAGACCTTAAGTTCAGGAATTGTTCTTCAGTAATATTTTTTTAGATATTGAGTAACATCGCTGACCATGATATTACTGTCAATAGAAATAACATTGAAATTCTCCAGTAACCATGGTCGACCATGATATATCATGCTCAATGAGGGTCAGTGATAATTCTTTAAAATATTGGTGACATATCTTACCATGAACTGGCCGTGATATTACTGTGAATAGGTATAACATTGGAATTCTCCAGGGACCATGGTCGACCATGATATATCATGGTCAATAAAGGACTTTGATAATTGTTTAAAATGTTTCTGAGGTATCTGACCATAAACTGAACATGTCAATAGAAATAACATTGATTCTCCAGTAACTATGGTCGACCATGATATATCATGGTCAATGAGGGGGGCATTGATAATTCTTTAAAATATTGGTGACATATCTGACCATGAACTGACCATGATACCACTGTGAATAGGAATAACATTAGAATTCTTCAGTAACCATGGTCGACCATGATATATCATGGTTAATAAAGCACTTTGATAATTGTTAAAAATATTGCTGACATATCTAACAATAAACTGACAATGATATCACTGTCAATAGAAATAACATTAAAATTCTTCAGTAACCATGGTCGACCATGATATATCGTGGTCAATGAGGGACTAAAAATTTTAAAACTAATGTCACGTATATCTGACCGTCACTCGACTATGATTTCATTATCAATAAACATAACATTGAAACTTTGCAGTGACCATGCTCGGCCATGATATATCATGGTCAGTGAGGGACTTTGAAAATTGTTAACACATCGTGTCAGATCTACCCATGAACTGACCATGATTTTATTGTCAATCAAGTCAATAAAGATAACAATGAAATTTCTAAATTACCATGGTGGACCATGATATGTCATGGTCAAGGATGGGACTTAAAATGTATAAAATGTTGTCAGATCCAACCATGAATTGGCCATGATTTCATTGTCAATAGGGATAACACTACAATGGCCATATACGACCACGATAACATGGTCGCATGACCATGATCAATTGACCATGTTTATGTGGTCACTTGGACCATGGTCAGTTGAGACATAAATCATGATCGACCATGGTGAAACCATGAACTACCATGGTTGACCATGATATCATGGTCGGCAGGAAATTAGGGTAGACATCCGTCATTTCATCAAAGCTGAGCTGATTCGAAATTGGGACCTGCATCTACAGACAGTGAATGGCATGCTGCCATATTTTTAACATGTGGTAATAATCGCTATGTAAAATCACCATATTTTTACCTGCAAAATATGTCATCGACTGCCACAGCAGCATCCAGGCATGTACAGGCATTTTATAAATGGTTACCAGTGGTGGGTTAGTACAAGGTTGTGGGATGACAGAAACGCAAGGTTTGATGTGGCGTTTTTCCATACCAGCATGTGCAGAACGTAATGACTCAAGGCAGAACCTCCCTTGTTTAACATACACAACAAACAAACAGCATAGCAATACAACAAACGAACAGCATAGCGATACAACAAACGAACAGCAGAGTGATTCAACAAACGAACAGCATAGCGATACAACAAACGAACAGCATTGCGATACAACACACGAACAGCATAGCGATACAACAAACGAACAGCATAGCAATACAACAAACGAGCAGCATAGCAATACAACAAACGAACAGCATAGCGATGCAACAAAGGTCAGGCAATAAATGAATGTGAGCATCGCCAAGAAAATCCTTAATTTCCTAACAGAAAAGACTGTTCTTAATCTGGATCCATCGCTACGCAGTACCACAACTGCTGTTACTGCCGGTGTTTCAGAAAACGTCGACAATACCAAGCAGTTAGGAAAGCAATTCTGAATTCAATTAATGGAGAAAATGTTTAGGAATACACATTGAAGAAGAAAATTAAGGCAATTACATTGGCATCAAAGACATCTGTCAGAATTAATGACGAGATAATACAAGATGACCCTCAGCTACCGATTCAGATATTATTTATTGCTGTAGACATATTTTAAGATCGAGATTCATTGTTCAAGTACCAGTGGTCTGCTCTTTCATCAGTACTGTTTGACGCATCAAGACAAACAAATAAGCAAGTGCTGTCAGAGGCAATTTGGGAGTTTGTGCAAAATAGCCAGACAGGCTACACTGAAGAAGTTACATACGTCCTTGATGATGGTGCCATACATCAACGTTCGTCATGACCAAATGGGCAAACATATGACGGTGTCCGTAAATTACATACCGTGCAAATATGGAAAGGCTACAATTGTCTTTGATAGCTTCAATGGTGGTGCTCCAGCTGAGCTATTCCCCAAAAGTGGGAATGACTCTGTGGTGCACACACTTACAGCGGGTGTGATAATAAAGTAAAGGAGAGATTGATTTCTTGCAAACAATGTTAACAAGCACTCGTTTATTCATCTACTGAGTGAGAGTTTAGAACGTGCTAGCTGTACAACCATTTACAACAGTGGAGAAGCAGATCTACCAACTGTGAAAACAGCAGTCGGATCTGCTAAAAGCGTTGACCACTGTAAGTTCTTCGTGATGATACTGACTTGTTAGTTCATCTTTGCTATCATGCAGACATGAATGCCAATGATATCTTCTTCCACCATGAACAAAAACTGACTGCAAAACGTGGCAAAATTTGGAATATCAAAAAAGCTAATGGAGATTAGGACCCAAACTCTGTAACAATGTGCTGCCTGTGCACGCCATTCTTAGCTGTGATACTACCTCGCGATTATATGGCATTGGCAAAGGTGTCGTCCTGAAGAAGATACTTGAGAATGCATATTTCCAGTAATAAGCTAATGTTTATCACCATTGGTAACACGTTTAGAAAAGAAATGGTTACTGAAGCAGAAGAAAAAGCAACTGTGCGCCTTATTATGATATAGGCATTTCAGTGAGAAAGTCGCCATAAGCACCACATGCATACAGGCTCAAGACCTAGCACCCCATCTGCATCTGCCAGCTATGAGAGTCTGTGTGTTTATTTCCAAATACAGCAGGAGCAGCGTGGCGCCAGCCAGCTGCTGCCTTTAGAGTGGGGTTGGAGATTCAGTGAAGGACTACCGCTTCTCATACACACGGGTCTGCCACCAGCACCCACAGCACTCCTTAAGCTACTTAGGTGCACCTGTAAGAAGGACTATAGCACAAACAAATGTACATGTAAGAAACACAGTTTGGAGTGTTCAGCAGGCAGTGTGTTCAGAATGCAAAGGCATCAGCTGTGTCAACTCCAAAAAACAGACATTGAGGAAGATGGTGATGATGAAGTTTGATCAACATCGTTATTCCCGCCTGTAAGCTATATTTGTAGTCAGAAGACATTATCCTTTTGTACGTCCTTTTAATTCTCAAATATGATACAGGGCACATATGTGTCTCTAAATGCAAATAGAGAGCCACCTCATATCACGTTAATGTTACAATGAAACCTTTTATTTACCATTTGAATTTAGAACCACCTATTTAAAGCTGCACTCAACTTGTATTCGCCAAAACTACTTAGTATCTCGGCTTACCTCCATGTATTGGGCGCCTACGTTATTTAAGAACCCGTTTTTGTAGCTTTTTTAGCTTGATGCAATCGAGTGTCCAACGACGGACAACAAAGCAGCTACCCGCCCTAAAAGAAATGTCATATGAGAATAGACTTAGGGTGTTAAAGTTGCCAACATTAACGTACCGGAGAGATAGGCCAGACATGATTGAATTACATAAACTACTTAATAACATCTATGATCCTGAAGTAGCACCTGAACTATAGCTATCAACTGAAAAAATTCAGCCTATTAAGAAGACATAAATATAAATTAAGCAAACAAAAATCTAAAAAGGATATAAGACGTAAAGCATTTCCTTCTAGAGTAGTAAATATTTGGAATAATCTGCCAACCAATGTAGTTATTGCACCTAGTTTAAATGCTTTAAAAATAGATTGAAAAAGGCCTGGAGTAACCGGGATGTATTATTTAATTATAAAATGTCCCTGGTTATCAGAAGCCACAGAGTTAACAGGGAGCCAGATGAAGAAGATGTGGTTATAGAGGACTAGACCCTGCGACCCCTCAATACCTAGCAAGACCTAGTAAGCAATGTCTGGCTGAGTGGACAATATTATCAGCGCCTTCTGTACCCATTTTTGAGTTAGTGTAAACGTTGGCAATAGCATACATTAATTTAGCAATAATAAACTCGCCTTCGTCTATATATCTGAGGATTGGCCAGTATGAAAAGGACTATATCGGTTAATGGATAATTTGCTGAAGAAACATTATGTTAAGGAAAATTAATTTTAGAAGTATTTTCGTTCAACAGATCATGGTAGACTTTTAGTATGATGTATATGGAACCTCTCCCTAATACATAGCATAAATATAGATTCCGTTGCAATTGATCCTAGGTCAAGTCCAAAAATGAGGTAGATTGTCTGGAGTAAAAACCAATTTTGGCTTCAAAATCCATCAGCTAAAAAAATTTCTATATGGCAGCTAAAACACTGAACCCTGATTGGTCGATGTCATCCATGCATTGTAGAATACTAACTTCCCTTGAACAAACTTGAAGGACCTTCATTCCCTAATCATATTTACCAAATTGAAGTCCAATCCTTTCAGCAGTTCAGGATAAGTCGCTTTTGTGAAAATTAGATCATCCGTGACCAGTATGGCCACCAAGCAGATCAACCAATCAGGTTGTGTTGAAAATGTTTGGTTCAGATATTGCCTTAGGTGATTAAGTTTCTCGAGTTGAACATTAATTGGCCAAGAAGATTGGGATAAGATTTTGAAAGGTGTTTCTATAAATAGAGCAAAATCCAAAATTGGTCAAACCACTTATTTTGAACAAACATATATCTCTATATATAAGGAAGCTACATGGCTGCCAAATATAATTGAAATCGTCCCAGTGCGTCTTGCGAATTCATTTGAATTTTCCTATTCCTTTTCTGTAGTTTTTGGGGGCAAAATAATTCAAGCTGGTTGCCGACTCATTTATCTGACAAAAGGCAATGTGCAAAATTTGGCATCGCTCTTCTCATAAACATGTATTAAAATCATGGCTTCAAATTCCATCAAATTAAAACTTCCAAAATGGCTGCCAAAATGCTGAATTCTGACTGGTCGATGGTGGCCATATTTTCAACATATTAACTTCCTGTGAACAAACTTAATTAACGGTTCGTTCTTAATCATATCTCTATTGGTTCTGTAGAAGTCGTTTTCACGAAAACTAGGTCTTCCGAGATAGCCACATTTTGACAACCAGATTCACGTCAACAAACTGTGTTCAGTTGTTACCATAGATGATGTTTCATGAGTTTTGCATCGAAATCCCCTGCGGTTTTAGAGAAGATTTTAAAGATGCTCATAAATTGGCCAAGCTTCTTCGTTTGAATAAATCTCTATCTCTATGCCCTAGGGATGCTCCATGCCAAATACAGTGAAATCGTCGTAGAGGTTCTTGTGATGAAGATGTTTCAGTAAAAGGTTTACGGACGATGAACAGCGGGCTTAGAGAGAAAAAGTTTGCAGCAATATTGTTTTCGAAAAAACCCCAACAATACTTATTGCATGAAGCGGAATGGAACTGAGTAATATACTGTTATCACAGCCGTATCATTCCATGTAATAATGGGGTCCATTTAGCTATGCCCCGCCCACCTCTAGCTATGCCCCAGCTCATTTCCGGCTATGTCCTGTCCATTTCTGGCTAAGCTCAGTCCCCTTGCTGCGCCTACTGGGGGTCAATTTCTATACTTTGAACCCTGAATTCTCAGAATCCCAATTTCAAAATAACTGGGTACGTCAAGTTCAAGCTCACGTTTTATTCACTCAGGCTTTACATAAAGTATATGAGGGGGGAAATATTTTACAATTAATATACTGGCGGTAGATATAAATTACATATTTCATATTGTTATCATTATAAAATTAAGATGTAACAGCATCAATATTTCTCATAAATTCCTATGTGCAGTTTGTACATCATACAGTCAAACTAGCGTCTAAGCACAGGGATTTTGGCTCAATTGTTGCGCATGACCCGACCCATACATGTCCCACACCTCTGAATAGTCTACACAGCTTTTACAATTCAATTCAATTATACTACTATGCGTATCTGTAACTAAGTGGGTTTATCATTTATACATTAATTTATATATTTCGTGTACTTCAAAAAGTTATCCGAATAAACCTTGAATTGAATCGGCGTAGCCTCGGGACACAACCCATGTGGCTAATGACCAAACTTAAAAATCGATAATGTTCACTTCGTTAAGGCATAAATTTTAGAGTACAGTCCAGCACAGAAATAACCTTTCACGTTTACAAAACAAAATAAAATGTACTGTCAAATATTTTGAATGTAACTGGATTGAAAGACAGTGCGGCCTAAGGTAGCAACTGTCTTCAAATCAAATTTTGCCCAAAATACAGAAGAGAACAGTTCTTACTAAACGGTTTCTGTTCACGTTTATAGACATGTTATTTTACCCCTGAGCTGCACTGTATATAGGCAATGTTATGGACAAAGATTATGAATTAACCAACGCAGATGGCTGATTACCTAGCCAGAATTAAATTCAATTTATAACAATGGTGGGTGGGTGTGGGTGGGTTGTGTTGGGGTGAGGCGGGTGGGTTGTGGGGTGGTGGGGATTCGTGTTAAAAAGCCTTTCAAAAGAGACTTTCGCATTTTCCCACAGCTATAATTTTGAGGCAAACCCTAGAGCTACACCAATGGCTGACACACCTGGCTAATGACACATTCCAAATTAAAGGATTGTAAGAAAAATCGATAAGGTTGTTATAGCCTCCCGGGTCTGAGCAGACTATATGTTTGTTATTCATATGGTTGGTGGATGGTGTGGGGATAGGTGGGTTGTAGCAGTGTGGAGGTGGGTGGTTGTGGCAGGGGGGTGGGTTGGGTTGTGTGGTGGTGGGGTGGGTGGCGGTTTGGAGGGTGTCATTAGCGAATAGAGAAATGTGTAGTTCCCCTAGCCCAGCTGTTGCAAATCTTGCCTTGGACGAATGCTAAGTTCGCCTACCAGAGTCATTATGCGTTAAACCATTGGAATGTATGGATCTCAATAGCGACCCTGGAGTTTTACTTCAATCTTGTCAAAACTGTGTTAGCTATAATACAATTTTTAAGATCGGTAAGCAGTTGCCTAGCGATTTCCAGAAAACTCTCCGGGTAAGTTGTTGAATATTTTGAAAGTAAATTGACTGGGCGGTGTTACTGCTTATGGCTGCAACACCGCAGTCAATTTAGTTTCGAATTATTCTACATAATGTTTATTAAATATTAAAGACACACAATTTGTGCAACTTGACGATCTATTAAGCGATTGTAATGGAATATCCAATTCCCCTCAGCACCCTAATGGATCTTTCCATTTTTAGCTATGCCCCTCCCATCTCTAGCTACACTCCGCCTGCACCTCGATCGTGTTGCATTTGCAGACCAAGTGAAGACCAGCCATGGACTTTTAACCATGAAATGACTTGCTAGATAACCTAACCAGTCATTCCATTCCAGCAGACGCTTTCCATAACAGAATCGAAATATGTATATACAAATATGAGTGCCAAAAAAAGTGTAAATTTAAGAGGAATATGTTGCGGTTCAGAATAATCTCAACGAAACCTTATCACAAATTTACTAGTTGTTATTTGTTATGCATTGTGCATAACGTTAGACGTTTCGTCATAGTGCGTGCGTGCATGCACACTCATGGGTGGGCATACATACGGTCATGCATGCATACGTATAGACAGATGTGTGTGTGCAATCGTACGAACAGGTGTGTGCATGAGTACGGGCGGGTGTGCATGTGTACGTATGCGCGTGTGGGAGAGCAAAGTGTTTAATGTTTGGAATAGACCTGAACTGGTCCAGTTTAGCCATGCCCCGCCCATCTCTAGCTAAGTTCCATCCACACCTCGACCGTGTTGGGATCAAGCGATCTCTGAACTCCTCGGCCAGCTATTTCCAGAAAACTATAAGCTTAAGCTGTTAAATATTTTTCAAACTAAATTGACTGGGTGATGTTACTGCTTAAGGCGGTAATAACGTTCAGTCAATTTACTTTCAAAGTATTTTGCATAATGTTTATTAAATAGTAAAGACATACAATTCGTACAACTTGAAAGTCTATTAAGTGATTATAAGAGAATAAATGATTGCACACTGCGTGCTAATAGACCGTTCCATTTTAGCTATGCAATGCCCATCTCTGTTGGGATCGATTGATCTCTGAACTCTATGACTAGCAATTTCCAGAAAACTATAAGTGTAAGCTGCTGAATATTTTGTAAACTAATTTGACTGATGGCATCAACAACGCCCAGTCAATTTAGTTTAAAAATATTCTACATATATTAAATTGTAAAGACATACAATTCGTACAACTTGACAGTCTATTGACGGGGCGATGTTACTGCTTATGGCGACAACAAGCCCCAGTCAATTTACTTTCAAAGTATTTTGCATAATGTTTATTAAATAGTAAAGACATATAATTCCATCTATAGCTAAGCTCCACCCACATCTCGAGCATGTTGGGATCGATCAATCTCTGAACGCCCTGACTAGCAATTTCCAGAAAGCTATTCATGTAAGCTATTGAATATTTTGAAACTAATTTGACTGGTTGATCATTGATGCTGGTTAAACAGATTTTATTTTTGTTCTGATGGAAGCACGCTAAAATATGCGTCTTATAACGCAGTCTTCCATATGCATAAACATATAATATGTTGAAAACTCGTCTATAACCTGTCCAAACCATGAGTCAATTTAGATTGGAATTTCTCTCCAAATATTGCATGGTCGCTTGAGACACGTTAACAATGAAATCAGTGGTTATTTCCCTAACACAATTGAAAATTGATTCGCTGAACTTTGTACGACTGATCGTAACACACAATCGTAGCTGTTTTAAAGCTCGACTAGTTAATTTTAATCTGTTAGGGTAATAACTAACCAATTGGCCTTACGCTATACATCGACCCCTGTACATTGTCACAGCTAAAAGAGCTAATGTTCAGAAGTTTAATAACGATCAAGCCGTTAGACTAATGGAGACGTCTTCCACAATTGTCCCCCCTCTATAGCTCGACAATTTACATTCTCCCATGATTGCACGAGTTCCCAGAGTCAGAAGAAATACGTGTCCAGACATGTTGCCTGTTAATCATACTTACGCTATCAATAGCGGCCGGGGCTTCATCATCGAACGAGTTCCCAGGAAAAGACGTGTCCAGACATGTAACCGGGTCATCCCTCATTATGTAATACATTAACCCTTTTGGCATTTTTTCTGGCGTTTGGAATGGCTCCAAGAGATCATCCTTAATTACACCCATTAACCCTCGTCAATCAGCGTTATGCTTATTACCCTTAAGCTCACAGTGCTGGATGCCTGGAGGCACACAGCTTAACAGCGGGCCAGGGCTTTGTGATCGAATGGGTCCAGACATGTAACCTGTCAAGCATCCTTAATTACCCGGTCATTAAGCCTTGTCAATCATTATGCTAATTACCATCAAGCTCACCTCATTGGATGACAGGAGGCACGTGAGTTAATGAGGGGGAGGGGCTTATGGGCAACCTCTACATCTAACATCAAATCAGAATGGTGGAGACGTGGTCGCCTTTTTCACACCTTTACACAAAGGTGGCAAAGATCAAAGGAAAAAGGTGATAATGATGCAAATTAGTTGGTTGCTCTGATACAGCAACTACTTTTCAGAGGCGACCAGCTTACCGTCCCTCTAATCGGGAGTACTTACATACTACCACTTGTTCAGTCAAATATGCCAGTGACTGAATCTCACAATGTTGGCACCAATCATTGTCAAAGCGACAATTCAAGCGAATAGAGGATAAGATACTAGAACAGAATGAGTGTTTGGCACTTGTTGCAAATCAGCTATTACTCTTAGATGACAGTGTGAATAAGGTGGTTTTATTGTTTATACTATACCTAAGATATTACATAACGTGGCTCCAAGACACGGCAAAACGCACTCTGAATATTTTGAACATAATTGGATTGGAAGAAAGTGCTGTCTAAGGCAACACTCCTATCCAATCTTCTTCAAAATATTCGACAGCACATTTCGTACTAACTAACATGTTTATGTTTGTGTTTTGGAAACATGTTACGGTATTTATTAGCTGTACTGCATCACCATGTGGTCATATGAACAACACGTTTGCTGATCCATGCATAATGGTCTCAGTGATGTTCATAGTGACTTGTCAGTCAATAGGGCAAGATCAATTCATTTCCCAATCCACCCTTCACTCTGTCTATCAAAGAGATAATATCATTGTGATAGCACATTTCGAGATATCTAAACTGATTAGATCAAATATATCTATGGTGTAATTACAGCTATGTCTATTGTCGGACTGATGAAGTTTATTTGATGTTAAACCACAGAAGTGGTGCCCATGGAAATGATTCTAAAATTCTGTCGTTGAGCGAGAAACATAGAACTTTGGTCGCACATTCAACATGATATATGACGGAATATGAACATAATAGTTCTAAATTGTAATTTTATAACTATATATCAAATCAGCATTATTTTCATAACTATGTTAGCTTCTGTGGCTGCATTTCGACACTAGTACAACATAGAAGGACAAAGTAGAGGTAATGTAACCTAGGATCTGCAGAATATTATCTTATGCTAGAAAGCAACAGTAGAATGAATAACTAACATATTTTGTCATGCTTTAAAGGCTATGCCTATAGTTTAATAATTACTAAGTGGGTGGCACATTACATCAAATTTAAAACAGTCAACTACTAACTTGACGGATGGGAACCTTATGCATCATTGGCTGGAAATCTGTGAGAGATATTGGAATGTTCGTTTAAAGGTTAACATTTAAGCACCAGCAATGGTATCAAAGGTTGTTTTAGTCGTAGTAATATGATATTATTTCTCAACAGACAGCGCTAGCTGAGTTCATTCACCAGCATATTCGCCAGCGAGTGTGCAACACGTACATCAGAAACAGCAAGTCAGATGCGTAAGTTGGATACTGAGAATTCTGAGATTTTGTGATTTAATACCCCTACCCATCCTTAAATATACTACTACCAAGATGTTAAATCAATTTAGCGATTACATAGTCATGGAAAGTCAAGATAATTATTGCTTATTGAATGTCTATTTGCAGGCCAAGAGAAGACTATTTGAAAATTTACCACTGGAATGAATGGCTCAGTTATCGAGCCAGACATTACAATGGTAAATTTTCAGAACTTAACTTTCACTTCACCTGCAAATGGACATTACTCAAAACCATTGCAGTGCCACACTTGATCTTTAGTAGGTTAGTTAACATTTAATAATCTGCTATTAAAGAAAAGCTTAACCTTTTCATCTCACCTGGCCAAAATGGCCACGTGAGCTTATGTCATGGCGATGGTCCATCTTCTGTCCACCGTTCATCAACTTTTGCTTTATCTCGTCCTAAACCACTTGGTGGATTTAACAAAATTTGGCTAGAAGGATTCTAACTTGGTATGCTCTAGAAAATCTATTCAAAATAATGATTCATCGATTTTTGGTGGCCATCATGGATTTTCCAAAACTTTCCAGAGTGCTTTAAAATGCTGCTCCTTTCTAACCAATGGCACGATGTTAACGAACCTTAAGATACACGATCCTCTTGTTGTTGGATTCAAGACATTTAAGGAGCAATTTGATTTTCCACCTGCCATCTAGTATTTCCAGTAAACGTTTCAGAAATTCTTCTAAACATATCTTCCTAAATCGCTTGACAGATTTTAATCAAATTAGGCTTGACGGATCATATTGTTGGAGACTCCAGCAATTATGTTCAGACTTGTGAATGGTACAGCTTTTCGGTGGCCATCTTAGATTATCCAGAAATCCTTTAAAATAACTTATATGAGTTATAACATATATGGAATGTTTTTATCGTTGTAGGTGCCAGATAATTTATTCAGAACGTGGCTTTAATTGATTTTTTCGCCGGCCATCATGGATTATCTGAAAACACCGGAGAAGACGTGTGAAGAGGAGGAGATATGGGATAAGGTACATGAGCATCCGGCCACTGGTCACCCATTGATGACGTAGACGAACATAATGGTCGTGAAAGTTGTGGTTGCCCCTGTGGGGGTCTTTGTCGTGGTCGTCCAAGGTCCAGCGTAGATTGTGGTAGCCTATCGCTGAGATCCGATAATGTGATGTATTGAGTTCCTGCCTGCGAGGCATCGCGGAATGTCCCCTCGCTGATTGGTGAAAACTCGTGTTGAGGCAGTGCTGGTCATTCCGCACTGGGGAAATTTGTGACATTGTCGGTGAGTACGCGAGCAGTTCTTCCAACATATGATGCTGCTTCCGTATCAAGTGAGAGCTGACTGTCGGATGAAGGTGACTGAAAGTCACATGTGTTGAGCGTAGGCATTGGTTCACTTCTTGTTCGGGCCCCACATCGGGCACCACTTGTAGCTCATGGGGGTACGTGCTGGTCCACCGATAGATATCCACCCATTGCACCGCAAGTGCACGATGACTGAGATGGCGGGTTAGCTGCGGATCTCGGGGTTGCGGATCCCATGTGATGTCTCTCTGCGGTGTACAAAGACGGACTTCTAGAGCCGGTGGAACAATATGTTCCAGTGGGGCTGTGCGACCATTGCCACCAAGATTGAACCACACGGTCTCATCCCAACTATTAGTATCACCTATCCAGACTAATTTAGAGTTATGGAACAATTTATAATTAACAGTAGAAATGTTAATAAATACTATACAAACAAGGTGAATCATTTGACAGTAGAATGAGCGCAATAATACACAATATAGAGCTAGCTGTTGTCCTTTCTACATGGTGTCGCTGGAGGTACTACACAGATCCTTGAATCCGCAGAGGTATCCCCGCAAGAGAAGCATCCACATAAGAGATCACTGAGTAACTTAATATAAGTTAATATACGCCCAACATACACAGAGAGAAGCATGTTGCTGCGACAGAAAAGTGCCTCGTGTGGGTTTCCATCACTGAATGATTCCTGATGGTGCGAGAGGAAGTTGCCCCGTGCAGGCCCCCATCACAGGAATTCTCGCTGCTGCGAGAGGCAAGTGCCTCCCGCAGGCCTCCGTCACAGGAAAATGCCTTCGACGCCGACGCGGAGGAAAAGAGTTGGCAAAAAGGGCCACTCTTTTGTTCAACAGAAAATGCTAAGTGCCGAAAATCCTAGTGATTAGTGGTGAGCCCACTAAGGTGTTGCACGCTGGTTTACGTGAAGACGGGATGAATGATTTCCAAAGAATTCCCAGGTCACCGTCTTATGTAGTTTCCAAAGATACTGTATTGGTAGATGCTGCTTTATTTATGCGGGCCTTCTGCTACAGTCTAACCTACCATTTGGTTGTTAGAAATGGAAGCTAGCTTTGGCCGCAAGTGGCAGGGATTCCTACCTATCATTTAGATACAGATGTCCAATGGGCGCAGATGCTCAGCTTCTGGTGGGTCGCTATGGAACAGCATCTACCTCCGAGGACAGCATGCATACATGTTACGATACAATGTATCCGAATTCGATGAAAATCTGGCTACCTTGCTCCGCAACCACATAAAACATCACCCGGACGATAACTACATTTCACACAAGCAAGTTTGATCACTTAACATGTCTTTATGGTGGGGTATAGAGATGGATATCCATCGCGAGCATCCTTCCCGTGAGGGCATGACCAGCTCCAACGCTTCATCTAGATACTCCAACGAATTGGATGGAGATCCGCATCTCATCCATCACCGCATGTTATGGATCTAACAGTTGACCTGTTTTTAGGGTTAAATTCCAATATGCCCAAATATGCACTGCGGGCCGTAAGTAAATAGTAAATAAACTAACTATCTCATAATTATAACTATATGTTTTCGCAGTGCTTCCTTCATTGGCAGGGTTATCTAGCTAACAAGTATACGAAGATACGGGGGGGGGGGGGGGGAAGTGTGTGTAAATCAGCACTTTAACCATCACCGTTCGGAAACCTCTGATAGTTTCCCAGGGTCGGATCAGACCAATATGCTGATAGGGAATCCAAACAATTATAAAGACATACGGCTGGTGGGTCATGGAAAGAGACAATAGCTTAATATATGTGAGGCCCTATAGGCAATTGGCCAATTTGACACAACCCTCCCGGAGTGCGAGGCTACATTACAGCTACAACCGGAAAAGAGGCATACGCTACATGTCTCTAAACGAAGAAATTGTCCCTAACCACCTTAACCTATCCTATCGAGCTAAATAGTAAGGTTTAGTCGGTAACATGTCAGGCTCAAACAATTAGAGCATGGTCAGCGACCTCAGTCTAAAATTGATGATGGCGGGAATAAGTGATGCGGATATAAATGTTGCTGTATAGTATCTCCTAGCGTACTGCGGTCCAAAGTTTTCTACAATTAAACAAAACATAGTAACTGGATGGCTATCTGCCATATACAACTAACCAATGCAATAAGTAGATTGTACTTAAATTAAGTAACTAAGTATCATAGACTGGTAAACTTAGATGGTTCGGCTAGTTGAGAGCACAACAGTAAACAAGAATAGTATTCACAATAATAAGGAAATTATAAATTGTGGTCCTAAGACCGGGAAGGTACCTATTAGTCATCAGTACCAAACACGGAAATAATAATTAGATGTGCAATAGTATAGTTACTTGAGTACCTAATAGTCATTCGTACGGAACAAGCTACTGTGTTACTGAAATTGAGGCGCTAACATATTCATAGCGCGAGTCGACACGTTCTCTGGAGCTGGAGAGGTTTCCGCAGGCAATTCCTGCAGCTGGCTTCCACAGGTTGGCTCCGCAAGCTGACTCCTCCAGACAGGGTAGATACGGCACACACTCAGGACAGTGAAACAGAGTAGTGAAGTAATGTCTATTAGATAGTCTTGGTAACCAGTATACAATTTATACGGAAATGAGAAAGTTATCTGTCCGGCGACGGAAGTAATAAAGTTGAAGGTTGCCCATTAACAGAGAGGGTGGTATACAATGTTAAGCAGTTACATAACTTGGCACACAGTGCGGGATGCGTCGCATAGCTCTTGTGGTGCACCTATCAAAGTCCACCAGATTGTGGTATAAAAGTTAATTAAAACACACACGACATGCAGTGCGGAATTTAGTATCCACTTTTCAACGTGGTTGGCAGAACCGGCGAGTCATCCACCAAGAAGCACCGTAGCTCTACATCATTACATCCTGGGCTGGAGGAACCCTTTCTGCAGGTGTTCCCATTAGAAAAGTCAGGAAGCGGGAACCATTACTTTAATTAATTATTTTGGTCCCGGATGGCCGTCCAGAGAGCATCCAAAATTGCGTAATGCGGAAAGTCTGAGAACTGCTGAGAACTGCGGTGATGTTCTTATCTTCCGTCGGTGTTCCGGTCCACTCGTCTAGTCCGCACCTCCAGTCAG
The DNA here is from genome assembly GCA_034401795.1 of Chaetoderma sp. LZ-2023a. Lineage (NCBI taxonomy): Eukaryota > Metazoa > Mollusca > Caudofoveata > Chaetodermatida > Chaetodermatidae > Chaetoderma > Chaetoderma sp. LZ-2023a. The sequence goes on along the minus strand of CM067366.1, from coordinate 74,079,394 downwards.
TTCTCAGCAGGTCGGTCTCCACGCTGATTATGCTCCCGATTCTCGATTTTTCACCCCTTTTATACTAGCTGTGACGTCAGAGCTGGGCGCCTCAACCAATCAGCGGCCGAGCAGTAGCCGATCAGCGTGCAGCTAGGTCAGTGACGTATTTGCCATGTTCTAGAACATTCTAGAATTGTCCGTGCATACACGTGGCTACGACGTCAAAGTCATATTTTGAACATGATTCAAGGGGGTTTTCCGTGGATAACTCAGCCATTTCTGGGACGATTTAAAAATGGTTTACAGTTCTAAAAGGCTCGTTTTATTCTGGTCCTGACTGGTACCAAGAACAATGGAAATGGATGAATTATAAACATTTACGAGTACCTACTCGGTACACTATATGCATGCACTCGCTTCCAATTCCGAGACGTGTTGTCAGGGAAGCTCTGACGCGGGCGCATGCGCACCACGCATTTTATCGGACTAGACGAAAACCTCTCTTATAGGGCTTATGTACGCATACTATTCTACCGAGGGGGCGTGCTTGGAGTGAATCCGGAGTGGCCGTGCCGTACCCAGCTTTGCTGGGATGGTCAGTACCCGTCCGGTCGGTCCGTGCTACAGTAGAGCATGTTCTACTTCTACGCTCGGTTGCCGTCAATCGCAGGCCAGTTAATATCGACATGAGTGTAATTACGATTGTCGGCAACTGAATTATTGGCAGTAGCCAATCAGTAGACAGAAACTGATGGATAACAGAGTCAGTCATTACAGTGGTAACATTTCAAAAATCGTCTTTTTATGGTCAGCAAATGAGAAAATTAAACAAAATTGCATAATTAAAGGGTTAATTACTTAAAGCAATGCCAGAAGATTATTTAATTCAAGCTAGCGCAGTCTCATAATTCATGGATCAGATCTGTCAATCAAACATCTGAAAACACAATCACATGTCGTAGCATTAACTGATGCTACTATAAAATGGCGACATAGTTTGAATGTGAAGGCTTTTCGCATAATATTATATTTACCATGTCTGTAAAGAAAATCAAACTATTTTAGCAGATAACTTTTAGGTTGGTCATGTTCTAGATTTTTTAATAATCCTCATTTAGTTTTCATCCAATCTCTAGGGATATGTACCCACATCTTTTTCGATTCACTGCCCTGCTTGTTATCAGTACGGTGCCACACCCTTAAATTTTTTAACCGCTACTCCTCCGTTAATAAGAAATGTAGCTTGATTAAAGTTGAGGGGAATATTCTATGGGTAACTCTTGATATCATTATTTTTCAATTCACTACCTACTGTGTTTTAATAGGGCGCCCACTCTTAAAATTTAAAATCTATATAAATCTATATCTAAAATCTATATAAACTTTAAAATCCATATACAATTTCTGGAACGTTTCGGAATGTCTCGTGAACGCTTTTTTTCTATTTATTTTAAATTCCTGCGTTTTTGCTGAAAATTTGTATACATGAGCATAGTTGTATTAACCTCAACCACCCTGGATACGTATTAGCAAAGGGCATGATCTATAATTTAAAGCAACTAACAAAAGGAAAATACATAATTATCATAGGAAAGGAAACTATCCTTTTTTTCTTTATCACATGCGTGTTTAAGGCAGGATGCAGAACAGATTATCTAATGATTTCTTGGATACACGGGATACAATAGACCTAATCAAAGTTTCAAGGAGATAATGTGCAACAAACATATAATGCAAATATGAAAGGTCATTTCAAAATAATTACATGACCTGTTAATTCATGCTGCGTTTCCAGTTGACATAAGTGCGTGTACGACTTGGAAACAGGCAGCGCAAGTAGTTGCCGATAGTTGCTAGTAATCGAATCGTAAGCAACATAAGCGCAAATGTTGCCGACAGTTCTAGCGCAGAGCAGGTCATTGTAGCTCGACCTGACCGCAGCTACGCGGCGTTTACACGAGGGTGTCAAGATTTTAATGCAGGTAGCGCTCTGTAGGTCTATATGGAAAACGATAACCGATATCTTACTATGCACATAAATGTCTGTCTGTCTGTCTGTCTGTCAGGATTAATATACTTATCGGAAAGTTGTTCATCCGTGAACTGTTCCTATAAACTATCATTTGGAACAAGTCTATTTTTTAATTTGATAAAGAAAATCCGAACAGTAAAAAAAATGCTGTTATGGTTGTCGATCTAATTACGGATGACGTATACAGATCATATTTCATGTTTCTTTAATATAACAATTAGCTGCGGGAATGCATAAATCTCTCAGTGACATTTTCAGACCTTCAGAAATACCATCGCCATGTATGGGGAAGAGGGTATTGCGATCGGGCCTGCATGCCTGTCTGTATGTCTGTCTGCGCGCGCGTGCGTGCGTGCGTGCCTCCGCGCATTCATTCATGCGTGTGTGTTTAATTGCGTACGTCCGTGCGTGTCCGGAGCTGCTGTACCTCGAAAACTATTGATAGTAGTAGTTGTAGTAGTAGTAGTAGTAGTAGTAGTAGTAGTAGTCGTAGTAGTAGTAGTAGTAGTTGTAGTAGTAGTAGTAGTAGTAGTAGTAGTAGTAGTAGTAGTAGTAGTAGTAGTAGTAGTAGTAGTAGTAGTAGTAGTAGTAGTAGTTAGTAGTAGTAGTAGTAGTAGTAGTAGTAGTAGTAGTTAGTAGTAGTAGTAGTAGTAGTAGTAGTAGTAGTAGTAGTAGTTGTAGTAGTAGTAGTAGTAGTAGTAGTAACACCGTTCAGACGTATTTCACTTGCTCCGCATTTGCTGCTAAAATTTGCTAGTTTCTAGCGCGATTTTGTAAATAAATTATGTACAGGCATTTCTGATTAGCAATTAGTTTCCAATTTTCTATATATTCTCGCTCACATGTTGTGGCTCCAGTTTTGTGAAGGCAATCTGTTAACTGGCTAATTTAGCCATTTAAAAGGTCTCCTCTTGTCGTGGTCGGTCCAGTGCATTTTTATTCGAGTCGCTGTGCTATTGCTATAGTACCTCGGCTAGATCATTAGGGTTGGCAAGATCTGATTGATTGAGTTCTTTTCAAGATTGAAATCCTTTGTTATGTCGAGTCCAGTACCTTGACTATATAAAGCTACTTTCAGTTGGCTGTATATCGTCAGCCAGTTCAAATGAACCACTATACGACTGTGCTATATCGTCGTATATTTGTTGGTGGACACCACGTTCTAAAGGGGACACTAATTTTTTAGTGTTTAGCTCCTTGCGTGGTGGTCTTTTAGATATTAGTTAACCACACGTTATCATTAATCAGTTCAGACTTTCAAGATTCAAGATTCAAGATTCAAGATTATTTATTCAATAATTCCAAGATAAACGTATTCACGAATCATACCAGGTTGTCCGCCTAAGGCAGTGCCTAGTGTTATGGCGGACACCTTACACACATATATACAGGTATATATAAATTAGACAAGACAGTACTTACACAAACAATTATAAATTCAGACATTACATTTACTACTTCCTTATTAATCCTTTGACCCTTGATCCACATAAATAGTTTAAATTTCAAAAAGGAAATATGTCAATTCGCGGGTCAAGAGGAGACCACCCCTCCCCATACCCCAGCACCCTCCCACTGCAATGTCTTAGGATCCAATTATGCACGAGTATAAAACAGCATTTTTTACCTTGTTTTGTAGACGAGTCGGGCCATTTTTTAGCTGTACTGCATGAATTAGATAAAACTAGTATGTGTTAATCAAGTAGTTTTTTATTGTTTTCTTGCACAATTTTGTTGATAGAATTTTCTCACGTGTTTCCTGGTTTGTGTTGTTCCATAGTTTAGTGGCTGCAAATGATATTCGGTGTTTTCCTATGTCTGTCCGTGTGTATTGCTCATGTAGTTTATGTCTGCTTCTAGTGTTATGTTGGTGGATGTTAATATTGTTTATAAAAAAAAGGGGCTATTGATTTGGGTAAAGTGTCGTGGTGGAAGTCTTTGACAATAGTTACCATTTGAGATTTTCCTATGTCGGTGAGCTTAAGTAATTTTTCTGCCTTGAAGAATATGGTTTGGCCCTCTGCTGGCCTAGAAAATAGTTTGATGCTCTTTTTTTGGAGGCTTTGAATTTTAGATATTCTGTTTTTGTAGGTGTTTGTCCAAACAGCATTGCAGTAAGTGAGGTGAGGGAGGATCAAGGTGCTGTACAGTGTTTTAACCGTGGCCTGTGGCATATATGGTCTTAGTCCTTGAATGACAACTATTCCTTTTGCAGTAACTGTTTCGATTTGTTTGGCCCAGGCCAAGTTTTTATCTACATATACTCCTAGGAACTTTGCATAAGGGGGCCTCTTCAATTTCCTTATTGCTAATGTACAATTTTGGAACCTCTTTATTTATTAATTCTCTAGATTTTGAAAATAACATATAGTTTGTTTTATCCACATTTAGTGATAATTTATTTAGTGAAAACCAGTTAGTAATTTCTTCCATTTCCTTATTTACGTTTTATGCAATGTAGCTATGTCTTCGTCAGAGCAAAAGGCATTGGTGTCATCAGCAAATAGTATTAGTGACATGTATTTGCATATGTTAGGCAGCTCATTCATATACAAGAGGAACAGCAGAGGGCCAAGGATGGACCCCTGAGGGACACCGCTAGTTAGTCTCCTATGTTCAGAGCAAGTTGCATTGAATTGCACACATTGCGTTCTGTCACTTAGATAGCTTTCAAACCAGATGAGTGCACTTCCTCGGATTCCGTAATAGGCAAGTTTTTTAGTAGGATTTTATGATTGATTGTGTCGAAAGCTTTTGAAAGGTCCAAAAAAATGCCTATTATGTGCTTTTTCTTTTCAATTGAGTCTTATTTTTTCTGTCATTTCAATTAGTGCTAGCATTGTTGAATGTTTTTCACGGAATCCGTATTGTGATGTATAGAGGATTGACTTTTTATCTAAGTAGTTGATAAGCCGATTGTACATAAGTCGTTCCATTAATTTGGAGAAAAGTGGAAGTATTGAGACAGGTCTATAGTTTGTGAAGTTAGATGAATCCTTTGCTTTGTATATAGGTTTTACTCATGCTGCTCTTAATTTTGATGGAAATATGCCTTGAGTGAAAGATAAGTTACAGATGTGGTTAAGGGGTATTAATAGCGCTAGCGTGCAGTGTTTGAAAATACCTCACTTGAAACCATCCAAGCCAGCACTTTTTGCAGGGTTTAGTTTGTTAAGAATGCTAAAAATTTCTTCATTTGTGACCGGGTTAGCGAAAAACGAGGATTGATAGTCGCCTGTGAGATAATCACTATATTTATTAGAGGATGTTGATTTGATTTTATCTGAAAGTGTTGGACCTATATTAACAAAATAGTCATTGAATCATGTTGCAATTTCTAAATCATCAGTTATTATCTTGTTATTATAAAGAAATTGTGTTTGTTGCGCTTTGCGGTTATTTTTATTCAAAAGTGATTTAATTATTTTCCATGTTTCATTTATGTCATTCTTGCATAGTTCAAATGTGTTATGGTAGTAAGGTTTTTTTGCTGTTTTGATTATTTGGTCCAACTTGTTTCTGTATTTCTTGAATTTCTGTTCATTATGCTTTGTTTGACATTTGATAAACGTCAAATAAAGTTTATGTTTTTTATGACAGGCAGCTATCAGTCCAGTTGTTATCCATGGTTTAGTCGGGTTGTTTTTAAATTTCTTCTTTTCTTTCATGGGAAAGCTGTTTTCGAAGATGTGCGTGCAAATTTCGTGGAACTTGGTGTAGGCATTTTCGCAGCACTGTATGTCTGTGACTGCATGCCAATCCACCTCAGACATGTGTTTTTTAAATTGTTCAATATTTACCTGATTTATTTCTCTGCATTTAATTTTTTCATATTTGAATGCCTTTGTGCAGGTCAGCTGTCTTTCGAGAAGAAAAATTGGTAGGTGGTCTGATGTGTCAGTAACGAGAATTCATACCTCCGATTTATTACTGAAGTTAATGTTATTGCTGAATGTATTATCAATAATTGTGGCCGAAACATCACCCATTCTAGTCGGTTTTGTAATGGTTGGGTAGAATGGATGAGTATTTAGTAAGTTTATAAAGTTCTGTGTATGAAAGCAAGTTTGTCTCATCAGGTCAATATTGTAGTCACCTATGAGGTAGACAGTTTTGTTTTCCTTTTGAATAGTTTCCAAAGTTTTTCCTAATAGTTCAATAAGACGTTCCTTATCACCTTTAGGTGATTTATAAATTGTACCTACAATTTAGTTTTTTCCTTTCGGTGTTTGAATTTCGATACACATTGTTTGAATATGTTCTTCAATATTAGAAAGGTCGTCTCGCTCAATGAATTGGACATTTTCTTTAACATACATGCCTACACCACCTCCCCTGCCCGTGGTTTTGTGCTTTTCAACAAATGTGTAGTTCTTTATATTGATAAGGTTAGTAGGTGAATTTGCATGTATAAATGTCTCTGTAATTCCAATAATTCCAAATTCATGTGCCCTCATATCTAGGTGTAACTTGTCGATGTTCGCCATGAGAGATTGCATGGTGATAAATAGAAGTGAGAAGGCTATGTGTTCTTTGTTTCCTAGTAGGTTGTCATTGAATGTTTTTGGGAGGATGTATTCACAGGTTGGTGCAGATATATTTAGATCATTTCTAGTGCCAGCATGGTTAAATTGGGATAGGATTAATTCGAATGGGTTTAGAGTGGGTTTTTTTGTCGTCAGTAGCCTCAGTGGTAGTAGGGTTATAGTATGGATTTAGAACAGCCAGTGTGAAGTCTGTATTGTCATTGTAATGATTGTACGGGAAAAGTGACTTGTTGCAGTTGGTACGCCACCAGCAGGTGTCGTCAGCTTCGAGGTTGCGATAGTCAGATGTTGTTAATTTGGAGCAACTTAGATGAATCCTTGTGCTACATAAGTCACATAGTAGTGCTCTCTGATTATTCTTAACATGTTTCCTACATGATGAACAAGGGACTTTAGCGGGCATGGGTCAGGGTAGTGGGAATATGGACAGGGAGGAAATAAGGTAAGGGAACTACTGAAGAGAGGGAGGTTATTGGGGTCATTTGAAGGACTGAATAGATTTCTCTATTTGACTGTAATATTGGTTATTATCGTGATTCAACTGTACATAACACCATCTAACCAGTGGATACACTGGATGAGATGGGTCAAGTGTCAAATAGCAATAAATAAGAATTGTGGGTGAGTTATTAAAAGTATTTGGTGGCATCAACAGGTCAGGCATAAACTAGCAATTGGAATGCAGTCATGAAGAATACTGTTACGTTTTTAGGAAAACACAGAAAAAAGAAAAACATTGATACTAGCTTGATTGAGAACTGCTGCCATGGTTGGGGTTCTGTTAATTCAGGGTTCATAGTATACCAGCAGATTACACCATGCGTACAGATCGATTCTAACACACATACAAACTCCAAAGTAGAAGTTTAGCTTTCACAGACGCATATGTGTGATGTTAAATATTTTGAAACTTTCCCGACTGGGAGCCGTTGCGGCCTATGGCAGCAACAGCTTTCATTCAAATCAGCTTCAAAATACCCAACAGATTATTTCTTAAATTATTAATAATCTGTCATACCAGCGACTCGATTTGTAGGGGTAATTATCCTTGAACATGCTATAATTATTGCGTTCAAAATGGGTAAAAAATGAGAACCTGTTATCATCAATCATTAATTGATCATTGGTTAGTATATAAAAACAATCATTGATCACAAAAATAGTACCATTTCCCAACACTAATACAGAGTACATAATGATACAAACACATTGACAAACGCTGTTCAACATTCAGGCATATGACGTTATGTTTCACAGAAGCATATGTGGGACGTTTGGTGTCTAAGACATTAATTCTTTCAGCAATGAAATATATAGTATGTTATTTTAGTAGTATGGATATTTTTGCAACTTACCCAACTGGAAGCCACTGCTGCCTAAGGCAGCAACAGCCTCAAGTCAAACCAGTTTCAAAATACCCAACAGATTATTTCTTGAATTATTAAGAATCTGTCATGCGTGCGACTTAATTTGAAAGAGGTAATTATCCTTGAACATGCTATAAAATGGGTTAAAAATGAGAACCTGTTGTCAAATCATTAATTGATCATTGGTTGGTATATAAAACCAATCATCAATCACAAAAATAGACGTTAATTCTTTCAGCACTGACATAGTATGTTAATTTCATAGCAACCATACTAATAACATGTTGAATACGTTTAATCTTACCCGACTGGAAGCCGTTGCTGCCTCAAATCCGCCTCAAAGTACCCAACAGATTGTTTCTTAAATTGTTAAAAATCTGATTTGAAAGGGGTAATTATCCTTGGACATGCTATAATTACTCCATTCAAAATGGTTAAAAGATGAGAACCTGTTATCATCAATCATTAATCGATCATTGGTGTGACATTTCTTTCCGAACTATATGACTCACAATCCTCACGATCGTATCATTCATCGTGTCGTGCTGGTGATCTCCGGTCATATCGCGGATGATCAATCTGGTCAACCTCCATCGGCTCATCATGATAGCTGGAATTATCATGCTGATGAGGACGTTTCATTGCCCTATGTGGTGGCTTATTCGATGGGCATTGGGCTTGCATATCACGAGGAAAGTTATTCGGAATACTGTGAATCGCGATAGTGAATATGTGGATGAAGATGGTTTCATCTTGACCGATGACTACACTGATGAGTATGGCCGTTATTCATACAGTATCAGAGGAGCCTCGTCAGGGGAGAACAGGCGAAGATTATACACCGAAGCAGTTGATGGGTGATGACGCTCATTAAACGCGTATGGATGGAGGCAGTGACCGAGAGGTTCCTCATCCACTTAAAAGTGGAAACGAAAGGTCAGGAGAACAACGGGGGTATGTACATAGATGCTCTAATTGATACTGGTGCTAGTACCTCCCTTGTTAGAAAGGATATATGGAAGAGCATCCTAACTGCTCATGCATTAAAAAAGCTAGTACTTTGTTAGCCATAAATGGTTCACCAATAAACATATTAGGCGAAACCCAGATAAAATTTCAAGATGCCAGGCCGATTCCAAATATGGTAGTGGAATGCATGAGGCATGAATGTTTGATTGGTGCGGGTGCTTTGCATATGGGAAAGGCAAAGACCTTCAGGTCTCAAAATGATTATGTGTATGCTAGATGTAAAGAAACGACCAGATATGGAATTATTGATAAACAACTGAGCGACTTTGCCAATTATTTCGATACGGCTCGTCCCAACACCATTGGACGTATGCCCCAGGTGCAATGTACAATTCCAATGGGAGACCACCCTCCTATTCGACAGAAAGCATATCGGATACCGTTAGCAAAGGCATATTTGGTCAAAAATCAGGTCAAAGGAATGTTAGACACAAGCGTCATAAGATCATCGTCATCACCATGGGTGTCACCTATCACCTTGGTACCCAAGAAAGATGGTGATACCCATTTTGGTGAAGATTTTAGGAAATTGAACTCAGTATGTCATAAGGACAGTTACCAACTGCTTAACATCTCTGATATATTTGATTCAATGAGAGGTGCGATGCTATTTTCTACAATGGACTTGAAGTCTGGCTATTGGCAAATACCCATGGCTAGAAAAGACATTGAGAAGATTGATTTCGTCTGCCCTGAAGGTCTTTTCAAATGGACCCGTATGTATTTTGGTTTTTGCAACTCAGGGGTAGTTTTTCAACGTGCAATGAACGACATTTTCAACGAATTTGTAAGAAGATGTATTCATGTTTTCGTCGATGACGTAGCCGTATATTCACGAAATCTGACTGAACATGCACGTCATTTACATCTGGCAATGAGAAAAATTCAGGAGTACAATCTCCAATTAAAAAGAAAGAAATTTGACTTTGTTAGTGAGTCTGTGGACTCACTGGGCTATCGCATTTTAAGCCAAGGAGTCGCTCCCCTGAGTCAAAAGTTTAAGGTTATAAGAGAAATGTCACAACCCCATGATGTGGGTGAGGTCAGAAGTTTTCTCAGAGCTACCGGCTATTATCGATCTTGTGTGAAAGGTTATGCCGAAATTGCTAAACCTTTGATAGAACTTATGAAGAAATTTAAAAGATGTGAGTGGGGAAAAGAAGAACAGCAAGCGTTTGAGAAATTAAAGAACTTCCTGTGCAGTCAGACTGTTCTCACGTACCCAGATCTGAATAAACCATCTACATTGTACACGGACGCATCAAGCTATGCGATAGGTGTGATTTTAGTGCAAGTAGATGATAATGGCATTGAGCGCATAATTCAGTGTGTCAGTTCAACCTTAAAAGACAGTCGATTAAACTGGACTGTAATAGAAAAAGAAGCTTACACGGTGATATATACATTGAAGAAGCTTCGCCCTTATCTATTTGGCACTGAATTCACTGTGCATAGCGACCACAAACCTCTTAAGAGTGTGTTTGTGGGCAAGGTTAAAACATGAAAGTGCAGCACAGGGTGGTCTTAATTGCTGAGCATGGGTGTAGGATTGAATATATCCAGGGTGAAAAGAACATCTGTGCAGATATCTTGAGGAGATTACGTCGACCTAATGAAGTCACTGTTGTTTAAGAACACTCCAGAGGAATATATGGTTAATAATGGTATTTTGTACTCATTAACCCCACCTTCAGCATTGGATGCTGAGTACCCAAGAATATTGTTACCTAGTAGATTCCGTGAGCAAGTACTCAGGAAGGCTCATGAGCGAGCCAGTCACCAAGGTCTAAAGAAAACTATGGGAATGGTTAGAGATTCCTTTGTTTGGCCATCCTTGAGGAAGGGTGTGGTGTATATGTTAGATAGGTGTACAACATGCCAAGTCAATTGACCTGTCACGACCCGACCAAGGTATACTGTGATGCCTATGGCCAATTATCCTGGTCAGATAGATGGAATGGATTTAATAGGTCCACTATTGGAATCCAATATAGGCAATGTCTACATAATGACGAGTGTTGATCATTGTTCTGCGTGGGTGGAAGCATATCCAATTCCCAATAAAATGGTGCAGAATGTGGAGGATAAATTCTTTAATGAATACATTGCTCATCACGGTATAGCGGAAATCCTTATTATTGATCAAGGAAAGGGGTTTTGTGCAAACTCACTTGAGCAGAGGTATGCCGAGCATGGTATTGATCACAGACGATCAAGTCCATATCATCCTCAGACAAACGGACGGATTGAAAGGTTCAACAGAACATTAAAAGAATTGATTCAGAAAGGTGTTAATAACGAGTCTCGAGCATGGGAAGACGAGTTGGGCACAGTTTTAACAGTGTACCGCAACACTCACCATGCTACAACCAGATATATGCCATTCTATTGGCGTATGATTGACGAGAAAGATGGCCGTTAGCTATTCCACTCAATGCTGCACATGACTTAGGTGAAAGACTTACATGTCTTAACAATGCCTTATTGCGTGCCTGCAACGAGACGGCCAAGTCACGAGAACATCACCATGAACAAACTGACAAATGAGCTAACACTGGTGAATACAAAGTAGGTGACGCAGTGGTTGTAAAAGCTGAGGAAAGAATGAAGTTAACCTCTCGCAGTGACCCTTATTATGAGATTTTCAAAATTAACGGAGCCGTGGCTCATGGCCGACATCAAAGGTCTGGGAGGATGCGCGTTTTGAATATTTCAAAATTATGTGTAGTCAACTCAGAAATGTGCTGGGACAAAGTGAGACCACGCCCAATTAGGAATCCAGCTGAAGGAACTAAATTAAGCCATGTTCTAAGGTTACCACCACTACCTGAATCTACGCCAACATCCAAAAAGGTAGTCCCTGAAGTACTACAAGTACCTGAAAAGGTACCGGATGTGGTAATACATACTGAAGAGGTTGACATGGATGTCGATTGACTCGGTATGAGTAATGATCCTGATTATAAGTCACCAAGGGATATATCAGAACCTGTGCATGAGCCTGCCAGTGAACCAATGGATGTGTCACCACCTACGCACACATATAATCTGTGCAAGCGCAGTCATAGCTCTTACTCTGAGTCAACCAGTAAACATGCTAGGATAAACACGTTGGTCGAGATTTACAGACTTTGTTAAGCGCATTGTAGCCATTATAAGTTGATGCAAAGAGAAGATTTGTTAATAGCTTTGTGATACTCTCAAAGTAATGTCACATTCTACCAGTTAATCGTCATGTATATGTTATGCTTTAGTCTCGTGTTGATGTTCATTAGTAGTATTTTGGAACACTGTGAAAATTCGAATATTCATAAATTGCAGAATGGTGTGATGATCATGGCTCATCAACAGATCTTGGTAATGCGAGCCGAGTGGATGGTGGTGGTATCTATAAATCATCCATACTTATTGCCTAACTTTATTAATAAATTAAACAATATCTGTGTTCTCATTGCTGACATAGGAAGTAAGACACCACTTAGTGGTAATGAAATTTTCGGACTTCAACATCGGATCAGTATTATTAAAAAGATTAAGTAGAATAGGTAGACGACAAAGCGAGGGTTGTTTAACTTTGTTGGTGACGTTGCATCTTCTCTATTTGGAGTAGCGACGTCCGGCGACATTGAATCCCTAAAGAACATTGTTAATTCAGCTATGAAAAAAATGTATAGGCTAGTTCACTTCTCTAATGACCTATCGTCTCATGTGAAACATGCTTTTGAAGCGATTAATGTCAACACTAATAGAATTAATGAAGTTACAGACACCTTGGTCAGCTTGACCAAGAACGTTAGTGAATTACTTAGTCAACAAGTATCGCATCAGGCGGATTTATACATGTTGGTACATTTAGGACATATAATCGATTCAGCAGAAAACATTGTGTACAGTTATCAAAAACTGACTGCGCAATTTCATAGGCAGACTGCTTCACTCAAACTAGGCAGGTTGACGGAAGAATTGTTTAGTCCATCAGATCTAACAAGAGTTCGCAGGTCAAATTGGTGTAGGATTTGAGTTAATACAACCATATTAATGATATTGCCAGAATGTCATTGTTTCTCCATTATGGAAAAATGATTCGCAGCTACACTATGTTGCTACCTTACTGTTAATTGATGGTGGGAATTATATTGAGTATAGGATACATTCGTGGCCCGAACCTTTTGGTGTGGTAGGGCATTACATGCAGGTGATAATCACCAGAGCTATTATCGGTTTAGACACAAAGACTGCTTGGTATTTTACTACTTCGGAATGTCGAGGAGGTGATCCTCGTGTATGCCACAGACAACTACGAGTCGATAAGACTCATGTACCATGCATTTTGAGTCTGTTGACAAATTTAACCAATAGTAAATGCACTGTTAAGTTGTTACAATCTAATGACACTGCTAGTAAGTTGCTTCCACATAAAGGGATTGGAGTGGTGCTGCAGACATTTGGTGAATGTGTGGAAGTGCATTGTGAAGGAAAATTGACTGAATGTTGTGAGTTAGTGCATGGAGTGTATGCATTGATGTCAGATAAATGTGATTACAGTGGTGCTGGATGGAAGTTCGGACATATCCGAACATACAAGCAGACATATGCTTGTATTGGTTTGGCCATCGACGTGCCATGGTTGGATGTGGCTGGTATTCTTGACCAATCTTTGCTAGTTAACCATTTGAAGGTAGAAAAATGGAGCCATTTGCAGAAAACAAAGTATGTACCTTTAGCACCATTATCTGAAATCAATACGGCGATTATCGAGAGCATCATGACGAAATCTGTGTTGTTGAATTTGGTGGCTTCTGCCATCACACTTATTGTGTTAACGTTCATATTATATAAGTGTAGAGTTTCACCGTGTTTGGAGGTGTGCTACACAAAAACTGTGCACGGAGAAGACTCCGTGATTTGGATCAGTCTGGGCACATTTGTAACACTGACCAGCAGTGACGCCTAACAGCGGGGACAGGCCGACTGATCTCAATGGCACAATGTCATCTATGGCATCTAACCAGACGGACATGGAGATTGTGGATGTGGAAGAAATTCTGGATCTCTGTGCCGCAATATTGATACACCGTGCTATTATGTATCATTAATTTGAACACTTATTTATTTCTTTATAGTCTATCAAGGTGGATACTTTGTATATTAGGTATATTATTGTACAGCATCGATACTGATACGTTGTACTATTGTAATGAATTATTTATATATTGTTGTGACTGTTTGCTTTTAATTCAATTATTATGATATTGATTTCTTCTGTTTGATTTAATTATTGTTTATTGTTCCTTTTCGTTTTGATTCATTGCTATACTGTTATTTAGTGTTGTTTATATAGGTCTAATGTGTGTCATCTGGATTAGCCATGGTATGAGTGTTTTGGTTGTTGATAGTGTACAACGAGTCAATTAACGGTTTCTTAAGCACTTAAGAATGGTTAATTAACTTTGGTTGGTGGGCATGTGTAAATATGGGATTGTCACGAGGGAAGTCATGACCCCGTGGGATGTCTTATATTTCGCGGAAGACCCAAATTAAATTAAGTTTTGAAAATACCAGGTGAGCTAAACTCATATGATTGGGAAGTTATAATGCATAATAGTCATCCAAGTACATGGCTAAGTCGACCACCTGTTATTTATAAATATGTCAATCACAGGACGGTGGAAAGTCGAACCATCCAGGTCATCTCTTTATATGAAGTAATGTGCACTAATGTTAAATGGATAGGGGTGCTGTTTATAGTAAGGTGTAACCAGCCGATGAGACTAAGCTTTTAATATGATAATAATGAAAATAGGGAGATTCAGTTTAAGCAATTCTATCGTTGTGAGTTGGTGTGTATTTGAGAACGATTTAGTTGAAGGTTGTTGCTACTTTTAGTATATTCAGCAGTTGTTGATAGTCGTAGTTTTGGAATAAAGTAACATTTAGGGGTTAGTGTTGGGATCATAAAATTATGATATAAAGTGAACATGACTAACTGACACAGTTGATGACGTAAGCAGACTGGTATTTGATCGTGGGCTAGAACAACACCATCTGGTAATGAATCATCCAGCACATGTGCCTAGCACCCGATAATCCCTGAGACTTCTTCATTAGTATAGAGTGGACAGGACATGGACATTACAGCGTTTGGAAAATATTCATAACAGAATCAAAATTTATTGATAAACTATATGCCACTCATTTTGTGGTATGCATAAACACAGCATACCATAATGTTGTTAGTTAGCTGACAGATCACATCAAACCAGAACCGGTTCCCACTGCTTTGCATATGCGAGGCATAATCTTCTTGGAAGGATTGGGCAGAATATAATTGGTCAGAATGACGTCATAACCAATCAAGATCATTCAGACTCTGCAGTAAAGAATTATACAGAATAGAGTTATGTTCCATGGCAAGTGAGGGAGCAAGCACTGATTAGTTGGAAGAACCAATTAGTTATCAGGTCACAACTTCTAGGAAGGGATAAGTGGGAATTGATTGGGTCACTTGATTGTTGGACCAGGCAAAGTGCGCTTACTGATTGCCTAGAAGAATCATAAGATATGTTCTGAGAGCAGTTGTGTATTTCTGGGAAATGCCCAGAGCACTGGGACACCATAATCTGTAGCTATAAAAGATGATATTTCTCTCAGAACAAATCAATTCAGCGACTCGAGCCATTCAATTCAGTCCACCGCTCGGATCGTAGTTATCAAGCTGTGGCTGTGCTTAGTCTAACAAAGCTTGCTGTAGGTTAGTATAAGATAGGATAAGTTTGCATACATGAAATTGTACAAGTTTTCTTCAGTTCAGAAGAAATATCATCCACCTCACCATCAGTCGGATGAGGCGAGTGAACTGCAATTTGCTTCCTCTTACTATCGGCGATGTCGCAGCAACACTCAAAAGTCCTGGTAGTAAGCAGAAGTGATCCTTAAGTCTTAATCATTGGTAGATCTTAGTAAGTCGAGTTTAGTCAGGACGGGCCCCAAAATCTTCAAGTTGTATATGGTGAAGGAGAATGAAAAAGTCTTGAAAGCTAATATGTTAGTATTTCATAAGTCAAAAGAGGACATAAATCCATCAAAAATTGACGCAATCGCTTGAAACTCGAACTTGCTCTATAATTTCTCATAACAGAGCAATGTACCAATTCTCAGTTGAATATCTCGAAGGGCTGTGGAAAAAATTGTAGAAAACTAATATCTTTTGTATTTCATAAGTCGAAAGGGAATTAACGAAAATGTCTGAAACTAAAACCTGCTCTATAACACCCTGTAATAAAACAACCTAACAATTCTCATTTGAATCCCTTGAAAGAGTGCGAAAAAAGTGCGGAAAACGGATAGATTTCATATTTCATAGGTGAAAAGGGACGTAACTCCATCAAAAATGATGCAAACGCCTGAAACTCGCACTTGCTCAGTAAGTTCTCACAATAAAGCAATGTACCAATTCTCAGTTGAATCCCTTGAACGAGTATGAACAAAGTGTGGAAAACGGATAATTTTTGTATTTCATGCCGAAAGGGAATGTAACTCCACCAAAAATTGACACAAACTCCTGAAACTCGAACTTGGTCGCACTTTTCCATAACAAAGCAACGTACCAATTCTCAGTCAAATATCTTGAAAGACTGCGAGAAATAGTGCGAAAAACTAATATTTTTCATATTTCATAAATCAAAAGGTGCCATAACTCCATGAAAGATTGATGAAAATGTCTGAAACTCGAACTTGCTCTGTAACTCCTTATGCTAAAGCAATATATTTATTTTCCCTTAAATATCTTGAAGGAGCACGAAAAAAGTGTGGAAAGCTGATATTTTTGCTATTTCTTAAGTCGAAAGAGGGCATTACACCATCAAAAATTGACGCATATGCCTGAAACTCACACTTGTTCTGTAACTTCTCATAATAAAGCAATGTACTAATTCTCAGTATAATATCTTGAAAGACCGTGGGAAAAAAATGCAGAAAACTAATATTTTTCGCATTTCATAAGTCAAAAGGTGGCATAACTCCATGAAAGAGTGACGAAAATGTCTGACACTCGAACTTGCTCTGTAACTCCTTATACTAAAGCGATGTACCAATTTTCGCTTAAATATCTTGAAGGAGTGCGAAAAAACTTTGTATTTCTTAAATCGAAAGGGGGGCATAAATTGATGCATACGCCTGAAACTCTAGCTTAGTCTTAACTTCTCATAACAAAGCAATGTACCAATTTGCAGTTGAATACCGTGGACTGTGAAAAATGTGCAGGAAACTAACTGGCACAGATGGACACACTTGTCTAAACAGTCTCTCTATCTCTCTCTCTCTCTCTCTCTCTCTCCATCGCTCTCTCTCTCTCTCTCTCTCTCTCTCTCTCTCTCTCTCTCTCTCTCTCTCTCTCTCTCTCTCTTTCGCTCTCTCATTTTACATGTTATTATTTGAAAATTGTGTTAACAGATCATTGCTAGTTAATTGCATTTATTTATTAGCTGCCATTAATATTATTGTTGTGAAAGGGTCTAAATAAGTTGCAAGAACTTGTACCCAATCCCTTTGTAAAAA
Source organism: Chaetoderma sp. LZ-2023a (assembly GCA_034401795.1). Classification (NCBI taxonomy): domain Eukaryota; kingdom Metazoa; phylum Mollusca; class Caudofoveata; order Chaetodermatida; family Chaetodermatidae; genus Chaetoderma; species Chaetoderma sp. LZ-2023a. Next base: position 74,061,881 of record CM067366.1, on the reverse strand, counting down.
GATTGCAATAAAATATGTTTAAGTCGAAAATATGTATGTCAAATTAAATAATGTTGGTTTTAAAAGCTACCATCTTTGAATCTATTAATTGCTCAGGATATATACATATATATATATATATATATATATATATATATATATATATATATATATATATATATATATATATATATATATATATATATATATATATATATATATTTCCTGGCAAATCCATGACAATGATGGCTTAAGCATTCTTGTTTTAAATGAAAACATTATTCAAAGATGGTACCTTTTCAAACTAACATTATTCATTTTGACATTTGTTTTTTGCACACCAATTGGAAGGTTTTGCTTTGTAGAATGCCCATTAACAAGTCAAAAACAGACGCATTTTAAAAATGTATCACTGCAATGACTGACAAATATTCCAGTACTCAACTTTCGAAAATTGTCTTCTTAACCTGTAAATGGGCATTTCTCTAACCAGTGCAGTGGCTGTTTTAGCTGGCTTGGCCACTAATGTGTTTATCCTGTAATAAATATATGCCTTACTTTTGATACACGAATTCTTTTCAGATTTGTTATGTTCACGTATCTTCTAGTCGATGACTCACATTTACTGTCTGTTTATTCTGAGATTAGCGGATTTCTGATTAGAAGTCAGTGAACTCTTTAACCCTCACTTTTGTAATGAAATCTTTAATTTTCTCGTCTATAATGTCTATTTGCTAAATAAGGAAAGATTAGTTTTGAAAATTCATCACTGGAATGACTGGCTCGGTTTTCGGTTTTCAAGCCAGTCCTTCCACTTATAAAGTTTCAAAAATAATCTTTTTTGGTTTGCAAATGCACATTTCTCAAGTGCAGAGGCCGTTTTGGTCGGCTTGAATGTAAAATGAAAAGGATACAGGGGGGCAGATCTACCTGTTCAACCATGCCAAATGACAGCTATTTCTATCCTTGTCATTATTATAATGTTTAATGTTTTCATTAATATCCAAATATGGCTATATACATATAATTTTCTCTTTTTATTCACATTCTGTAAATTTAAACAATTCAATATGTACTGGTGGATGGGTTTCTTAAATTTCGTAAAATTTAAATGTAAATAGAAAGCCAATTTAGGTAATTTAATACTTTTTTAAAGCATGTGTACATTTTATTTAGATTTTAATGATGTCCTGCTCTGTTATGTTCATGCATTATGAATAAAAAATTCTTTAACTAATAAATTACCTGTTGAATCCAACATGTTATACAGGTTTCAAACCTCCTACATCTGGATCCACCCAGAAATACCAGTACATGAGCTAAACAAAGCAATAATCCAGGAAGTTTGTTAAATATCTCAAAACTAAGACAGCAACAAGTTTAAATCAAACTATTTCAAAATATTCAATAGAATATTTCTTTCACAAATCCTAATATATTTTTATACTTGCCTTCTGTAGAAGGGAACTTTTAGATATTTCGTAATATCTATGTGCTTTCTGAATTATTTATAATCCAGTTATTACATATTATCATGATAAAATCACATTGTATCTAATTGATAGAGCACTGAATGCCTTATGGGCCATAAAATGACGCATCTGTCACAGCTGGTCTGGGGTTTTTTATTATATGATTTATTTCACTCATTGATTCATCCATCCATCAATCCACTCACAACAATCCATCCATCTATCAACCACCCATACACCCACACATCTATCCATCTATCCACCCATCTGTCGACTCACTTATCTGGGTATTGGAAGATACCAATGTACAGTCAAGACAATAAGAAAACAACTTTTATATGCCCCGCATGTCAATACCAATAGTTCTGGATGCCCTTTGGTTATAGATATCCATGTGCTGTATTGCAGAGGGCAGTGAATTATGATCTTTCAAGGTTCATAGGCAAATGCATGCACATATTTGTTGACGATATTGTAGTTTACTCTAGAAGCCTCGATAATCAGGCTCATCATTTAGCTCTCATGGTGGAACGAATTCGAAAGCATAATCTGCTGCTCAAATGGAAGAAGTGTGATTTTGCGAGTAAGTCAGTTGATTTACTCAGTTATCACGTATCTATGGTAGGTATTTCACCTCAGCGGCAGAAGGTGAAGGTCATTCATGAGATGATACCTCCGCAAGATGACACTGGAGTTAGGATGATATTAGGTGCAACTGGCTACTCGAGGTTGTGTGTACCATGTTACGCAGAGATAGCCAGACAGCTAAAAGAACTGACTAAGAAGTACAAATGCTTCGACTACGTTAAGGAACAACAATTGCATTTGACAAGTTGAAAATCTTGCTGTGCAGTGAGACTGTATTAGCCTACTCAAATTTTCAAAAACTGTATTGTTTGTACAATATTGCTTCCTCCTATATGATAGATGCAATTTTAGTACACGAAGTAGACCACGGTATTGAAATAGTTATCCAATATGTAAGTAGTACATTCAAAGATAGTTAGATAGTTTCTTCCATGAAGGCCGAGAAGGTTAATACAACTTCTTTCATTAGTATTGTATGAGACATGGGGTCACTGAGATCATGATAAACGATCAAGGGGGTGAATTCAATGAGAGAAAGAGAGAGAGTTGAAAGCCTTGCACAATGACTATGGCATTGATCATCATAGAACTAGTCCCTACCATCCTCTGACAAAGTGTAGAACAGAGCGATTCAATCAAACACTTAAACAGTTAATACAGAAAGGAGTTAATAATCAATCTTGAGCATGGGAAAACGAGGTAAAATTCAGCCTTTTGGCCTATCCTAACACGCATCACGCTACTACTGGTTATGCTCCGTTTTATCTCACCTATGGCCGGCGTGGTAGACAGCCCATAGCAATGCCTGTAGATGGTGTTCATGACCTTGGTGATCGTCTTACAGCGACTAAAACCTCAAGAGAACACCATCATCAAGCGAACAACAATGTTCCAATGCAGCCCACTTCCAGGTGGGAAATTCTGTTGTAGTTTTGGCGAATGAGACCATGAAGATCACCGCCCATAATAATCCTGCATAAAAGATATACTGGATCAACTGCCCAGTGGCTCATATCCGCCATCAGAGACCTGGTAACACCAGAGTTCTGAATGTCTCCAAACTCTGGCTCGTAGATCCAGCGATGTTGATATGTTGAGATTGCATTCTAGAGTGGCCCGTTAGGCATTTGCACCCACAAGGGGTTATCTTATTTAAAAGAAATTTCAAACGTGTGTTATATGCGATGCTTAGGACTAGTCTGCATCAAAATTATATTAATTTTATAATTTTTTCCATACTTTTACCATGTTTTAACATAGAATATTTTATGGGTCCATGGTTATCTTTCTTGACTGCCTTAAGAGTTTTTATCTCTCATTTTCATGAAGTTAAAAAAAGAGATTTTGGGAGAGCGTGGAAAAATGTCGGTGTTGGTGTCCACTCTGGGTAAGGTTTTTTAAAATGACCTTTGCACCCCTAAGGGTTCATCCGATTTAAAAAAACAACTCGACAGATGTGTTCTATACGATGCTTAGGACCAGTTTACATCAAAACTATACCGATTTTTGAAATTTTTCTTTATTTTTTAAAAGTTTTAACTTTGACTAATTTTTGTGTCCAGGTTAATGTTATTTCTATGGCTAAGCCTTTTTATCTCGCATTTTCACGAAGTTGTAAGAAGAGATTTTGGGAGAGTGTGGAAAAATGTTGGTGTCGGCGTCAGCGTTGGTGTCCGGTCTAGTTAAGGTTTTTAAAATGACATTTGCACCCGTAAGGTTTCATCCGATTTTTTTAATCTTCAGGGATGTGTTTTATACGATGCTTAGGACTAGTTTACATCAAAAGTATATCGATTTTTGAAATTTTACTTTATTTTTTCAAGTTTTAACTTTGACTAATTTTTGTGTCCAGGTTAATGTTATTCCTATGGTTAAGCTTTTTTAATGACATTTGTTGCATTGCACCCACAAGGGGTCATCGGATTTTTAACAAAAAACCTTCACAGATGTGTTCTATAACATGCTTAGGACTTGTCCATATGAAAAGGAAATTTGTTTTAAAATTTAAAACAAAAATTTGTTATCTTTGAACTTTAATTATGTTAGGCCAGTTTTGTATCCAATTTATACTCATAATTTCTTGGTTAAGCTTTTTTTAAATGACATTTACACCCACAAGGGATCATCCGATTTGAATAAAACTTCACAGATGTGTTCTATACGATACTTAGGATTTGTTCAGATAAAAGGCTTATTGATTTTCAAAATCTTTCCATATCTTTTCGGCATATGAACTTTGATCATTTTATGGCTGATTTGTATCCAGGTCATATGTATTATGCTGTGATTAAGGATTTTTAAATGACAATGTAATCAGCAAAGACCTGCTTTTGAAACTTGAAAGCTTGGGGATGATTATACATATGGGCAAGCATGTGCATGACACTACTGGAATTTTGTTCTTATCCCAGAAGCAGGACTCGGGGGTCTAAAGGTCAAAATTGGCCAGTAATTATCGATTGTATTGCAACTCCTCCTAGACCATTTCAGATAGAAACCTGAAACTTTGGGGTGATTGCAGATATATCCAGGGATGTGCATGACACTTTTGGAATTTTGGCATGACCCCAGGGGTACGGCCCTGGAGGTAATGAATGTGGGGTAAAAATTAAATTTGTCCAAAGGTTTCCATGACGCATATCATTTTCAAGCCAATTATAAGTAGTCTACAGTACAAGAAATTATTTTGATTTTGGGTCAAACTGATGGTAGGGGGCGGGGTCAAAAGGTCAACAGTTGGCACCAATCGATTGCAATGCAACTCGTCCTAGACCATTTCGGATAGAAACTTGAAACTTTGCGGATGATTGCACATATGGCCATGGAAGTGCATGACACTTTGGAATTTTGGTATGACCCCAGGGGTACGGGTGGGGACTGTGGGTAAAAAATTAAATTCATCCAAAAGTGGTCGTCACATATCATTTTCAAGCCAATGATGAGTAGACTACAGTAGAAGGAATTATTTTGATCTTGGATAAAACTGAGGGTATGGGGTGGGGTCAAACGTGGGTACCAATCGATTGTAATGTAACTCCTCCTAGACCATTTCACATCCAAATATTTATTATGCTGATTGTTTTTGAAAATGTTTCTTCTTTCTTCAGGCTATGAAGTTTGCTTACGTTTGGACCATTTGCCTTTCGGTTAGCACCAGGATGCCAGTTATCATTACAATGAGTAATGACTTCAGGTTACTCCTTGGCACAAAGGCTTTATGGTTCAGTCTCCAAGCTATGCTTGCCCGATGGTAATACCTTGGGTGTTTTGAATCGGCATGTTGATTGTTAAATTTCAAAATGAGTCTGTATCCAGTGGTCCATCATATCCTGTGATGTATAATTAATAGAGTACATGTAAGCTATTTGCTATCTCCTGCTAGCTCTTGGGTTAAACGGTGGGTAGGGGCGGGGTCAAAAGGTCAAAGATTGGCACCAATCGATTGTAATGCAACTCCTCCTAGACCATTTCAGATAGAAACTTGAAACTTTTGGGATGATTGCACATATGGCCAGGGACGTGCATGACACTTTTGGAATTTTGGTACGACCCCAGGGCATGGGGGTGGGGAATGTGGGTCAAAAATAAAGATTCTCCAAAGGTTTTCATGTCACATATCAGTTTCAAGCCAATGATGAGAGGACTATAGTACAAGAAATTATTTGGATCTTGGGTCAAACTGAGGATAGGGGGTGGGGTTAAATGGCCAAAAGTGGGCATCAATCGATTGTAATGCAACTCGTCCTAGACCATTTCAGATAGAAACTTGAAACTTTGTGGATGATTGCACATATGACTAGGGATGTGCATGACCCTTTTGGAATTTTGGTATGACCCCAGAGGTACGGCCCTGGGGTGGGAATGGGAGTCAAAAATAAAAAAATTTCAAAGCTTGTCATGTCGCATATCATTATCAAGCCAATGATGAGTAGACTCCAGTACATGGAATTATTTTGATCTTGGGTCAAACTATTATGCTGATTGTTTTTTGTAATGTTTCTTCTTTCTTCAGACTAAGAATTTTGCTTATGGTTGGACCATTTGTCTTTTGGTTAGCCCCAGGGTGCCAGTTGTCATTACAACGAGTAATGACTTCAAGTTACACCTTGGCAGAAAGGCAGAAAGGCTTTATGGTTCAGTCTCCAAGCATAGCTATGCTTGCCCAATGGGTAATACCTTGGGTGTTTTGAATCGGCATGTTGGTTGTCAAAATTCGAAACGAGAATGTATCCGGTGGTCCATCATATCCTGTGATGTACAATTGACATACAGTACAGGTAAGCTATTTGCTATCTTCTGATAGCTCTTGTGGAATTTTGGTATGACCACAGGGGTACGGCCCTGGGGTGGGAAATGTGGGGTAAACAAATTTGTGCATGACACATTGAAATTTTGATATCACCCCCAGTGGCAGGGGTGGGGGAAATGGTGGTGAGAAAATATATTTTATCAAATGTGGTCATGTCACATATCATTTCGAAGCTTGTCGTTAGTAGACTACAGTACAACACATTATTTTGTTCTTGAGTCAATCTAAAGGCAGTGGCCAGGGGTCAAATGGGCAATCTAATTCTATATATGTACATGGCTTGGATATTATTTTTTCGCAGAATATTTAGTCCTGGGAAGACTGGGTTCTGTGGCAGACAGGTCCTGTGGTAACCTAAAAATGTGAGATATTGTTATCTTCTGATACCTCTTGTTAAAACGATATTTGCACCCAGAAGGGGGTATCGGATTTAAAATTAATTTCACAGATTTGTTCTATACGATACTTAGGACCACTCCACGTTAAAAAGAAATTGACTTTCAAATTTGTTCCAGATTTTTTTTAACTTTGAATATTTTACGGCTGATTTGCATGCAGGTTATATATCTTGGCAATGTTCTTGGCTGTGTTAAGCTGTTTTCAAATGACATTTACACCCACAAGGGGTTGTCAGAATGTGAATAAACCTTCACAGATTTGTTCCATACTATGCTTAGAACTAGTCCACATTAAAAGGAAATGTACTTTCGGATTTATTCTGCGTATCAAGTTTGATTATTTTATGGCTGATTTATATGCAGGTTATGTGGCCAGGTATAGGTTTGGGCTGAATTATGCTTTTGTCAAATGATATTTACATCCACAAGGGGTTATGTGTTCTGAATAAAACTTCACAGATTTGTTCTATAACATGCTTAGAACTAGTCCACATCAAAACGAAATCGACTTTCAAATTTTTCCACATTTTTTTGTCATTTGAACATTGATTATTTTAGGGCTGATTTGTATGCAGGTTATATCGCCAGATATAGGGTCTGGCTGCGTAAGCTTTTTTCAAACAACATTTGCACCCGCAAGGGGTTATCCAACTTGAATAAAATTTCAGAGATTTGTTCTATACGATGCTTATAACTTGTCCACATTAAAATGAAATTGATTTTCAAAAATTTTCTATACTTGTACAGTGGTTGGATTCATTTTTGACTGATTTACATTTAGGTTATACTCATTATTCTGTGGTTAAGATTCTTTCCACAAAAAAACCATTTACATCAGCAAGGGCCTATCTGATTTGAAGAAAACTTCACAGATTTATTCTATTCAATGTTCAGGACTAGCCGACATCAAAAGAAATTAGATTTTGTAAAAAGAAATCTTTACTCGGTTTAGACTTTGATTATTTTGGGGCTGATTTGCCTCCAGGTTATATGTATTATGATGTGGTTAATATTGTTTCAAACGACAATGTAATCAATAAAGACTTAAAAAGTTTAGATAAAATGTTTTGATGTGCTTTATAGGGTTCTTCAATGTACTTGCTTTTGGAAATGTTTCTTCCTTTTTTCAAGCTGTGAACTTTGCATATGTTTGGACCATTTGCCTTTCGGTCAGTCTTGGGGTGCCAGGAGTCATTGTACTGCAGGTTACTACCAGGCAGCAAGGCTTTATGGTTCAGTCTCCAAGCTATGCATGCCCGTTGGGTAGTACCATCCATGGGTATTTTAATTCGACATGTTGATTGTCAAATTTTAAGATGAGACAATCTGGTGGTCCATCATATCCTGTGATGTATAATTAATATACAGGTAATCTATTTGCTTTCATCAATAGCTCTTGTTCTATATATGTACATGGCTTGGACATTATTTTTTTGCAGAATAATTAGTCCAGGGCAGACTGAGTCCTGCGGCAGCTGGGTCCTGCGGTAACTTAAAAAGGCAAGATGTTTGGTATCTTCTGAGACCTCTTGTTTAAAATGACTTTGTGGCAATACTATTCATTAGCTAGGATGGCAAGTACATCAAAATGGGTATCTATTAATGGTGAATTTTCTCATGCAAATAAGCGTGTATGGTAAATAAATTCAGCAATAGCCGGAATATGCAGTCTTCCCAGGCTCATAATAAACTAAAAATAACATCTTGTTCTGCAAACGGCTAGCCTCATCCTTGAAAATTGTGATTATTTTAAAACTATTTTGACTGTTTGTGCTTACGACATTATTATGCTAAATGCACCCTAATGTATTGAGTGTGCCCAAGGGGAAGCATTTACAGGAAGTGTCTATTTGGCACCAGTATCTGTAATCGGGATCGAAGTGACCATGATATCAATGATATTAGTGAATTAGACGTTAGTTCTATTATTATTATTGCATTATTAACTTGTTCATTATTAATCTGCGATTAATCGCAGATTATTGTTTACTCTCAGGATCCTTATTATTATTATTCTCAAGGATTTTCGCAACCTGTCTCCTACAGTTTTGATCTGACCAACTTCAACCGTGGTCAACTTGTAGAACCCCTTGGGATCTAGTTTGCTCTTACTTTTCATTGAGCTCAGATCAATGGTTTTCGAAATACCCACCTTTCCCTGGGCAGAAATGTCCCATAGGAAATGTATGGGGATTTTCAGTATTGATCCTTAAATTTATACTACACCTAGAGTTTTGATTGGATCACTATGATACTTGTTGAGGATAGATTTTTTGTTTTTCCGCCATTTTGGTCAAAAATACCAATTTTCGTGGGGGGTGGGTTTTATTTTCCAGAAATACTCCGATCGACTTGAAACTTAGGCATCTTATAGGTACTCTATAGACCTGATTACATATTGATCTTAAAGAGACTAAACCTAATAGTTTTTTAGAAATCAGCTTTTCCATGCCACATATCCCCCATAGTAACCCTATGGGAGCAATGTTTGAACTGCGTTTTCTCCTAGAGTTTTATTATGATTTTCCTCAAACCTTGTCAGACTCTAGGATATTGAGAGATCTAACGAATTGCCAATGAATATTTAATACCTCCCTTGGTGTCAAGATCATTTGCAGGTCAAATTTTCCAACTATCATGTTTGGCATAAGGAATCCCCATATCATCATAAACCTTTATAACGCATGTTAGAAGACACGTTATCTTATACTTTAGCGCCAAGGTGACCTTTCCATGGCCAAGACTATCGGTTTTCAAGAAATAGGATTTCCCATGCCCAGTGTAAAAGTATGAGGATTTCAACTATGGATCTTTGAACTGCGACAACACTTAGACTTTTTAACAGATCAGCACCAGACATGTACAATGATCATATGAGATGAGGACTTATAATATTCCTTAATGCCCAGTCATCGCAGATTTATAATTAATTCAGTAAATGTGCTCTAGTTGCTTTCTTTATTGCATAATGGTGCGGCGTCTCGTCGACCTTGAGGCTATACTGTATGCACAAATGGTGTAAGAGGGGTGTGTCTGGGCTGAGGCAGATCTGGGTCTGTGCATCGTCTAGGCGTGAACAACTGAAATGGGGGTAATAATGAGCCTGGCGATGGTGGTTGATCGCATGGCATGCGATCAGTCATCACCAACGGTTCTGACCTTTATAAATCTGCGGATCCTGAGTGTATCCTTCAATGCCTCCCTTTTAACTTGGTATTTGACTGATACCATAAGTATCCATCAGATACTCTTTACTACATTACTGCATTGTGGGCTCTTCACCTAGTGCATACTGTAATAGAGGTGAGGCGATAGGGGAACCTTTTTCACACCTTTTTTTGTTCTTTCCTTTGTTCTCTCCTTTGTTATTTTGACACCTTTCCCTTTGATCTCTGCCGCCTTTTGAAAAGGTGTGAAAAAAGGGCCCCGAAGCCTCACCTCTACTTACTGTTCATCTTCTTGTGCTTGCATAGTAGCATTAGATTATGTTTTGTGTATAGTTTTCATCTAAAGATTCTACTATGCCGGTTATTTCATCATTATCATATTGAATTACTCCCCTTATCTTTTCATCATTCGGCGATTCCTGATGAAGACAGCAGATTATGAAGACTATGAAGATTATAATATTCAGTGGAAACGTGGTCACCGACCGATGTGATGCGATGTGATACGGTTATCAGTATGCTGTAATCAGGCCTTGAGCAGTGTTAGCTGAAGCGGTACAAAAATGTTACAAAGTTACAAAAATGTAATTCATGAATCTATTTTCTCACTCAATCATATGACGCCATAATCAACTACGTGACGCATATGCTGACTTCATAATCATGACGTCATGAATGATTCGATTAAGCCCATCTTTAACGCTCCAAACACGTTGTACGAATTGTATGTTTTTGTTATTTAAGAAATATGCTGATAGGCAGCAACAGCGACCAGTCAAATTAGTTTCAAAATATTCAACAGCTTACCTGTATAGTTTTCTGGAAATTTTCAGGGAGTTCAGAGATCGATCGATCGATCCAAACACGAGCGAGGTGTGACAGAAGCGTAGATAGAAATGGCCGTGCATAGCTAAAACTGGAAAGCTTTGTTTTCGCATTGTTTATGCTGGTATTGCACAGTTCTACATATTACTATTATCGTTATCACCAATGTTAATCTATTCATAATATTATTCCGTAAACAATATATGACGTATTACAATGAACGCATGCTTGTAACATATTTTTTATTAGTTATGCATTTGTTCGTGTATTTACAATGAGAACATGTGTATAATTGAAGTATTATTACCTCATGGTTTTATTTTAGTGAGTATTGGTATTATTCGTAGCAGTCAATACATCTCAGTTTTACCTGAGTGCTTGTCATAGTGGTAATTCGTATTGGCATGATGTTAGTTCACAATTTGTGTATTCCTCCTGTTCATAATCATCGACTGTCATATCTGAGGTGACGTATAGTATTTATCCACAGCCACCATGGTTGTGTATGGTGTATAGCTGCCTTTGGCGATACATCGTGAGTTGAATGATTCACTAGCGTGGTGGTGATTAGCTTCGGTCACTGGGCATCTGTAGATCATCACCCGCATAGATAAAATGCATGGACAGTTTCATTACCATGCGTCAAGCAAAACATGACGTTTCTCATAAAAAAATTAAATCACTCTCGGACCCAAATTCTGTGACCCGATGTCGACCGCTGTTAGACGTCTATGGTCAAACTAATTCCCAGTCATATTGTTAACACTTAGCGCGCGCAGTAAATAAACGACAAGACATCGAAACTAACAACTTTCTTACTGTCCGTCAACACGGATTTGTGCAAGGAGAGATCTGTTTAACAAACCTGCCAGAAACGCTTGCAAGCTGGACAGCCTGCCTGGACAAAAATTGGTCTGTTGACGCTATCTACGAAGACTGTGCAACATAATTTCTTGCATGTACAGCACAATCTATATCGCTTCAAAGAGATTGTTTAAAACCAATAGATGTTTCGCTAAGGAATGTTTAAGAAAGTCCCAACCATAACCACGTCACTATAGCAACAGACCATTTTGGCGCCCAGATACAATTGAATCATTAAGTCACAGAAATTCTATTTTAGGACAGTGAAAAAGTAAACTATTGCATATTTTACACCTAGTTTGACAGAAACATAGAAACATCAGTTTCAATATATTAAACAGAATATTCATTAAATTAAAGATGAATTTTCGTCGTATTTTGGCGACATCAAGATTTCCTTCCCATCAGGCACTAAGATACATATATATTTTTATATATATATATATATATATATATATATATATATATATATATATATATATATATATATATATATATATATATATATATATATATATATATATATATATATATATATATATATATATATATATATATATATATATATAGATATATATATATATATATATATATATATATATATATATATATATATATATATATATATATATATATATATATATATATATATATATATATATATATATATATATATATATATATATATATATATATATATATATATATATATATATATATATATATATATATATATATATATATATATATATATAGATATATATATATATATATATATATATATAGATATATAGATATATATACCGGTAAATGTATTGATCTTCCTGTCATAAACCAATGAAATTACTATCAGTGGGTATAGTTGATACAATAATGAAACCAATGGCCACAACAATGATTATAAAACAATTGAATGTTTATACGTCTGATATTGATGATGACATTTATAATGGAGTTGACAATTCATGAATCTAGTTTCTCAGTCAATCATATGACGTCATAAGCCACTACGTGACGTGTATGATGATGTCATAATCAATGATTTGATTGAGTCCGTCTTAAACGCTTGATAGACCGTCGAGTTGTACGAATTGTATGGCCTTACTATTTAATAAACATGCTGTTGAATATTTGGAAATTTACCGAAGAGTCTTTCACGATGTGGGTTTCTGCTACACCGTGGCTTTCTGTGGTAGCTGGTTTTGACCGTAATTACTGTAACTGGATAGACATTTAGTGATTTATGTGCCCATAAGGTCATAGAGTACCTCGCATTTACGCACGTCACAGAGACCACGCATTTTACAGCCATTATACTTAATTATCTTAGTAATTACGGTGAAAATCAGCGACCACAGAATGCCACTGTGTATCAGAAACCACAATCGTGAAAGCCTTACCGGCAAAGTAAGTCATGCAGCGTTGGTACGGTGGAAACGTTTGTGAGCTATGATGACAGTTGCTTTCGTCGATTCTGGGTTTGATTCCCTGTTAATGCTTATAGGCATGGTGATCACAACCACTACAATGACAACATGAGAATCCAAACACTGTTATAGAAGATGCACGCATTACAAGAACATGACTTTAGTGACAGTGACGAATCGGTCTTTATAGTTAACTCATCAGATTCTACGCGCAAACAGTACTTCACTAACTTGTCAATAACTGCACCCAATGGCAACATAGCAAAAGTCAAATGTCAGCTAGATTTAGGTGCCAGCTGTAGCATAATGCGGCTGGAAGACTACCATAAACTAATGCAGTGTAGCGACCCGGAAATGAAACACTCTGATAAGAAACTCAAAATGTATAATCAGGCAACAATGCGACCAATTGGAGCAGCTTCTCTGTACTGTACATCCGGCAAAATTCGCAAGAAAATACATTTCGAAATTGTGCAAGATGGGATCGTCACACTCCTCTCTGGAAATACGTGTGAAGCCTTGAATTTAGTCAGGTTCAACGATGAACACTTAATACACTGTGTATCACATAATATCCTATCATGTGACATTATAATAGACAAATACAAAGATGTCTTTGAAGGCTTAGGAAGGTTTTCAGGTGACTACCACATTGAGGTCGATCCAAGCATAAAGCCAATTTAGAACAAAACGCGGCGTGTTCCTATTCCGGTAAAATGTGAACTGAAAGCAAAATTAGATGACTATGAACAGAACGATATCATAGCTAGGGTTAACACAACAACCCCATGGATCAGCAACATGGTCGCAGTTCAACGTCCTGGAAAGCCACTTTGTGTATGTCTAGATCCTCAGAACCTGAACAAAGCAATTCTTCGCAATCACTGGCCGATCCTGACTATCGATGACATAGCGCCTCAGTTAACAAATGCAAAGGTCTTCACTGTGTGTGATAGAAAAGACGGGTTCCTACAAGTAGAACTAGATTAACAGTCTTCATACTTAACAACATTTTGGATCCCATATATGGTCGGTACCGCTGGAAAAGAATGCCTTTTGGTATTTCTTCAGCGCCTGAAGAATTTCAGCGTCGGTTACGTGAAATGCTTGAAGGTCTAGAAAATGTAGTATCCATTGCAGACGACATTCTCATTTGGAGTTCAGGTGACACGGACGAACAGGTATCCAGATCTCATGATCGTGCATTCGAGGCTCTCCTCAGTCACTGCCGTGAATGCAATCTTAAGTTCAACGAGAGGAAACTCCATTACAGAATGGATCATGTTGCATAGATGGGGCATGTGTTAAATGCTAAAGGCATTTTCCCAGATCCAGAAAAAGTCAAAGCAGTGTTAGAAATGCCAAAACCTGACTGTTTACAAGCTGTTCAGAGACTTATTGGAGTAGTAACCTTCTTAGAAAAATTCATGCCACGACTCAGCAGTGTCTGTGAGCCACTTCGACGCTTGAGAGACTAATAATCCTATTTCGACTGGCTGCTACAACATGAGAAAGCGCTGAATGAAATCAAGCAGCTAATCACACGTGCCCCAATCTGCACTACTATGGCGTGAACAAGGATGTAACAATCGAATGTGATAGCTCAGAAGTTGGACTTTCTGCTGTCCTGCTTCAAGACAGACATCCCGTTGCCTGTGCATCAAGAGCCTTAAATCCGTGTGAACGTAACTATGCTCAAATCGAAAAGGAGTGCCTTGCAATCGTCTTTGCGACCAAACGCTGTGTACAATACATTCTCGGCAAGCATAACGTGCTAATACTTTTAGATCATAAGCCGCTGATGGCAATCCTCAAAAAGACTATTTTAGCCAGTGCTAAACGACTACAGAAAATGCGGTTATAGTTACAGAAATTCTCACTAACAGTCGAACATAAGCCAGGACATAAGATGTACATTTCAGACACTTTATCTCGCACATCCCTACCTCAGCATGAATCAAGCACAGTTACGCCCAACTACCTTGTATATCAAATCACTTTGGAAGAAAAGATCCAACGTGATCTTGAGCAGCTTCGTAATGGACGAACGGTTGTGATACATTCAGTTAGAAGCATGCGCAGATCTGGCTATGCAGGACTTAATTCGCATGATCACCACTGGTTGGCCCAATGATAAAACAGATGTTCCTTTAACAATTCGCGAATATTGGCACTACCGTGATGAAATGGCAACACAGAACGGTCTCATTCTCAGAGGAACTCGAGTCGTGATTCCTAAAAAAATATGTAATGACATTATCACTCGCACGCATGCACCACACCTTGGTATTAATGGAACAATTCACACAGCCCGTGACATTATGTATTGGCCTCAGATGCATAGGGACTTAACAGAAGCAGTTGGAAAGTGCAAGATTTGCCAGGCCCATCAACCCTCTCAACCGCGAGAACCATTAATGACGTACTCAATACCCAAAGTACCCTGGTAAATTGTAGCTTCCGATTGTTTCGAAGTGAACAAGCAGCACTATTGTGTACTTGTCGACATTTACTCTGATTATATTGAACTAATGCACCTTGAATCTATGACTACAGAATGCCTAATCGGTACACTGAAACTGTGTTGGCACTACATGGTGTACCATGTTCTCTGATCTCGGATGGTGGACCTAATTACGCATCGAAAGACTTCCAATCCCTTGCTCGAGACTGGAATTTCGAACATTAATCTCTAGTCCATATCATAGTCGCTCAAATGGCAAAGCAGAGTCGGCAGTAAAGATTGCAAAAATACTTATCATAAAAGCTGTTGACGACGGGAGAGACATTTGGAAAGCTCTACTCGAGTGGAGAAACACACCATCAACAAACACGACTTCATCTCCTGCTCAACGTCTTATGTCGTGCAGAATCAGGTCATTCTTACCATGTGTACCAGAACTGTACAAACCATGTCTTCAACTAAGAGTTGATGCAGATGTCATACACTAGCGGAAAGTAGCCAAATCATATCATGACAGACATGCGAACCAGTTACCACCATTGTCTATCGGACAGCCTGTTCGTGTAAAAGTATTTCCGAAATATCGTCAGTGGAAGCCAGCATCCATCACAGCTGAAGCCGCTCCTCGTAGGTACGTGGTTGACATGAATGGACATAAATATCGACGCAATCTTGTACATATCCGTGAACCCACTGAACCATTTGAAACACCTCGCAAGATTCAACCAATTCCATTGGCAGAATCGGCTGACAACAAAACAATTATTCCCAATACTGTTTTCACACCTACAACTCCAGAGCCTACCACAGGTCCTCTTCCAGTTGTAACCAGAAGGGGTAGAGAATCTCGCCGTCCTTCCAATTTCAATGACTTTATTCGAAATAGCTTACTAACTGCCATTACCTATAGTTAATTACCCATAGTTAATTATTTTTAATTCATTATTACATAGTTACTTTTTTTATTATAAAAGGAGGGATGTTATAGAAGATGCTATGTCAGCTTTAAGCTGGACCATCTGGCAACTAGGTAGTTAATACTGAGTAGTAAAATAAAGCAATTATAATCTCGATTCCCGTATCGCGTCTATTTGTCAAACCATGGCGTAAACTATAACACACACATCGTTTTTGTTACATTTTTAATTCGAATTATCCAGATTTTTTAGACTAATATTTGACAAATATTATAGAGGCCTGGTAAACGGTAATAGGCGTTGTTTTAGTGTTAAATCTGACCCATATCTTCCAATATATCTGTAGATCCGAAATTTGATCCGATCCAGATTTTTTGTTTTTAAAAATCTGGATGACAATAAAAATCTACAAATCTTAGGTTATGGTAACTAACAAACACTCAAATTATGAGCCTAATGAGATCAGTCGTTTACGTTTGGACAGGCAGGAGGCAGGCAGGCAGGCAGGCAGGCAGGCAGGCAGGCAGGCAGGCAGGCAGGCAGGCAGGCAGGCAGGCAGGCAGGCAGGCAGGCAGGCAGGCAGGCGAGGATGATGATCACAACGGCGACGACGACGACGACAATTGCTGCCGCCGCGGCAACGGCGGAGGCAGCAGCAGCAGCAATTGTCGTCGTCGGCGCCGCTGTTGTCATCATCATCGGCGGTGGCGGCGACGATGATGATGATGACAACTTAGCAAGATCTCCAGGTTTGATGAAGCATGGCCAAATGTGGCGATGTTCACTAAACAATTCATTTTACACCAGAGTAATATCCAGTAGCGGCGCCACGGGTGAGGGGCAGTGGGGGTGGGGGCCCTTCCAAGAATGCTTTGCTCACCCCACCCTCCCCCATAAAATTTCCATGAAGATTATTTCATATGGTTGTTTTATTTAGGAAGCAAAGTAAGGATATTGTTTATTACTCAGATTGCAAGAAATGGCTTCTCAGCCTATCACATTTCAAACTTTCCTGTGGGAAGACCCCGCACTCCAGGCCTTTTGAGAGGTGGCCACCAACGCCCTGGCCCTCCACCAACCTTGCTCCACATGGGATAACCTTGTCACCTCTCTTGCCCACGCCCCCCCCCCCCACACCCCGCCAACAAACATCCTCTGGTGCCGCCACTGGTAATATACCGATGATGGTAGTTGCGAGTAATCGTCTCAGAAGATCTCGCTTACAAACGAGCAACTCCTACGTCTGCTGCAGGTTTCACTCTCCTTGAACGTTGCAATGATCGTTTATTCTTTTTAAATTGGCAAACTATTATGTAAATCTCTTGTATGGGAGGAACAAAAACTACAAAGCACCCCACAATACATGTCCATATATGGCAGAAGTATATCCAGCTTTTAAACTCCTCTCGATCCAGAACATCCCTAGTTATCATTGCAGAAGGAATCACAACCAACAGGATAACCATGGCAACAAGGCCACCTCCGTATGCAATGTACTTTGCCATCTTAAACTTCTCCGCCAATTCTTCATGAGTTGGTGGTCGGTCAAAGATTGATCTTCCAAAATCGTCCTGATATTTCATCTCCCATGGATTCAAAGGATTATTAATGGACATTGTCTTTGCCCATTCTTTCTGTGCGTCCTTCTCAGTCTTTACAGTGTGTGTACAGAGGGATACAATGATCGTCAGGACGAGACTGACTAAGAAACTGGTACAACATCCACCGAGAACGCTCCAATCTTGGCTCGTATTCTGTACAAAGTCTGTCAACCCGCCTTGGTATACATTTGCTGCTATTGAAAGGTTAACAGTCACACCACTCAAAACACCACATAGCCCGCCTGTTAAAATAGAGGTGTACATGAAGTCAAATTTGTTAGAAAGGAGGAGAGATAGTTAGTTCCCACGGTAACCAAAAGAATTGAGGTTCCTTACAAGAAAGTACGCTCAACCAAAATCGTGTACTAACACTTTAGGTGATATAGTATGGCACTCGTAAATTATGCGTGAGATTTTTAGCTGTTTTTTTCAAACAGTCCAGAAATATATGATAAGTGATAAATCATATTTATAAAGCAGAGAGTACTGCCAAATCTGGTATAGACATGGCCAGTCTAAGATAAAAGATATTTCTGTCATAAAATCCGCAGTACTCTTCAAAACCTTTTCTTAATCGTAGACAGAGTAATTTTATCTATTTCCGTAATTCATCATTCTACAATGCAATTCTGAGTAAACCAAATGCCAGTAATGTATCATAGCACAATATGCAATACTTTTCTACAAGGGGATGTTTCCGCAACTAACATCAGCCACGCGGGCTCCAGATATTCTCATTTCAGAGAAAATCAATCGACCTTTCCAGTTTTTGCTATGTCCCGCCCATCTCTAGCTAAGCTCCACCCACACTTCGCCAGTGTCATCGATCGTTGAACTCTCTGACTATCAATTTCCAGAAACCTATACAGGTAACCTGATGAATATTTTGAAACTAATTTGACTGGGTGATGTAGCCGCCTATGGCAACAACAGCGCCTTGTCAAATTAATTTCAAATTATTCAATAGCATGTTTATTAAATAGTAAAGACATACAATTCGTACAACAACGCTTAGTCCGTCATCGATTAAGCATTCGTGACGAACATATCTACTTCATTCTTAACGGCATTGGTTATGTGCTCATAGTAAATACACTCACCAGCGACGAGACCTTTCCCAGTTGCCTTTACCCAGACGATGCACAGGAATACCGCAGGGCAGAATGGAATAGTGAGGACAGCCCCAGTGGTGAACGCCCAGTTTAGGTCTATACCGCTGTTGATAACGGCCAAACCGAACGGAATAAGTGCCAGACTCGTCCACACAATATACCAGTCCTTGAAGCGCACTAACATATCTTGATAGGCTCTGTAAGAAAATAGTAAAGAGGAGGACGACATTGACAGGCACGACGACGACAACGATGATGCTGATGGCATCAAAGGCCCAGTCACGTAATACTAGTGCCACATACATGGGTCCAGTCGGGCACTCGATTATCTTACCTCCAAGGTGGCGTAGCTATTGGGGTGGCAACAGAAATAGACTGCCACCCTTGAAAACATTTAGGAGAAATTGTATCATTCTGAATACAAAAAATGATCTCTCAGAACTCAGATTTCTGTTCTAAAGATACTCATTTCCCTAAAATTGTACCCAAATTGTCGTACATTTGCCCAAATATGTGAACTTGTCCACGGTTTGTGAAAACAATCTTAGAATCGGCACTGCTTGCGTCATAATCAATTACCTCACTAGTTAGGTGTTGTAATAATTATAATGACCTAGAAAGGTCTGCCAATAGTGTACGATTTATATGTCCGTGATATGCAGCACGAGACCCCGTCAAATTGATATATATAGTTTGAAATTTATATTCTAGGAATTCATGGGTCAACGTTTTAAATCGATTCCAACATGTGTAAAAACTGGGCGGAGATTTGCAGAAATGGGAGAAGCTTTGCTAGATAGAGACCCCTCTCTTCTATATTAATACACCAACAAATATTTGATTGCACAAATTTCCTACCTAGGACTGTGTGACTCTGTTAAATAGAGTTTTCCCGATGAATTATGAGCGTTAGATGTGTTATGTTTTAGTAAGGTTCTTTTAATACCTTCCATAGTTACTAAGACTGACCAGGCCACATCACATATATGATCAGATTTCATGCTTGTTTAAGGTCACCCAGACTCAATAAATCAGCAAATCAGGACATGGAAGATCCGGTCTGTCACTCAAGCATCTGACGTCCCAGTCAAAATACGTCAGTTGTTGGCAGACACCCACAATGATATGACATCAAAAGTAGAAAGGCCCGGCAGTAGCCATTGGAATTTCATGCTTTTGATGAATTTACAATGAAATAGACTTTCTGTTGACATATTTTGAAGTTAATTTGTCTCGGAGCAGTTGCTGCCACTGGGAGCATCACCTTCCAATCAAATTATTTTCAAAATCTTTAACAGTTTACCTTTAAAGTTTGCTGGCATTTCGGATTCGAGGAATTCAAGATTCCATGTTAAAATCGACTCAAACTGCGCATATAAAGTTGGCGGATCTTACGTAGAAACTGGATCCTCTATTGACCGTCTTTGGACAGGTACCACAGCACTTTAGCATGTATTTACATGAAGCCCCCAGGTACCACAGCACCTTAGCATGTATTTACTCAAAGCCTCCCGGTACCACAGGATGTTAGCGTGTATTTACCTGAGGCCTCCAGGTACGGCAGCACCTTAGCATGTATTTACCTGAGGCCTCCAGGTACCACAGCACCTCAGCATGTATTTACTCAAAGCCTCCAGGTACCACAGCACCTTATCGTGTACTTACCTGAAGCCTCCATGTAGCACATCACCTTAGCGTGTATTTACATGAAGCCTCCCGGTACCGCAGCACATTAGCATGCATTTACCTGAGGCATCCAGGTACCACAGCACCTTAGCGTGTATTTACCCAAAGCCTCCAGGTACCACAGCACCTTAGCGTGTATTTACATGAAGCCTCCAGGTACCACAGCACCTTAGCGTGTATTTACCTGAGGCCTCCAGGTACCACAGCACCTTAGCGTGTATTTAACCAAGGCATCTAGTTATCACAGCACCTTAGCGTGTATTTACATGAAACCTCCAGATACCATAGCACCTTAGCGTGTATTTACCTGAAGCCTCCATGAGTGGGACAGCTATACGTCTTAGGTCTGTATACATATTTCTTAGCCGAGAGTCTCTTAGCCAGCTTAAGCTTATCTTCAATGCAGAACTGGCAAGCAGCTGGATTCTCACAAGTGCAGAGAGTCTCGTTAGAATGAGTGTCCTGAGGTCCCACCAAGGAACTGGACTTCAACATGCCACATACCTGACAATAAGTACTCGGTAGACGCTTCCTGGTAAACAAGGAAATAGTAAATTTTAACGTTATTTTGTTCCTCACTGTCTTCTAAACCAGCAATAACATTGATGATAACCTTGATAATGACATCGACGATAAGGACAAGCAGAAAAATGATAATAAATACATAGAGACCCCTAAAAACCATAAAGAACCCTAAAAATCGTAAAGAGACTTAAAACCCATAAAGAGCCCTAAAAACCTTAAAGAGCATTAAAAAGCTTAAAAAGCATAAAGAGCCCTAAAATTATAAATAGCCCTAAAACCATAAAGCGCCCTAAAACCATAAAGAGCCCTAAACCATAAAGATCCCTAAAACCATAAAGAGTGCTAAAAACCACAAAGAACCTTAAACCGCTACGGACAAGTAGAAAAATGATAATAAATACATAGAGACCCCTAAAACCATAAAGAACCCTAAAAACCGTAAAGAGACTTAAAACCCATAAAGAGCCCTAAAAACCTTAAAGAGCCTTAAAACTATAAATAGCCCTAAAACCGTAAAGCGCCCTAAAACCAGAGCCCTAAACCATACAGATCCCTAAAACCATAAAGAGTGCTAAAAACCACAAGGAACCCTAAAACAATGAAGAGCCCTAAAACAATAAAGATACCTAAAAACAGTAGAGACCCAAAACTATAAAGAGCCATAAAACCATAAAGATACCTAAAAACCATAGAGCCCTAAAAACCATAAAGAGCCATAAAACTATAGAGCCTTAAAAGCACAAAGAGCCCTAAAAACCATGAAGAGCCCTAAAACCATAAAGATACCTAAAAACCATAACGAGACCTAAAAACCATAAAGAACCCTAAAATCATAAAGAGCCCAAAACCATAGAGCCCATAAACTAGAGCCCTAAAAACAATAAAGAAGCCTAAAATCCATGAAGAACCCTAAAACCATAAAGCGACCTAAAAATCATAAAGAGCCTTAAAAGCCAGAAAGAGCCTTAAAAACCATAAAGAGCCCTAAAACCAGAAAGCTACCTAAAAACCATAAAGATCCTTAAAAACCAGAAAGGGCCTTAAAAAACAAAACGAGCCCTAAAACCCATAAATAGCCCTAGAAACCATACAGATCCCTAAAACCATAAAGAGCCCTAAAACCATAGAGCCCTAAAACAATAAAGAGCCCTAAAACCATAAAGAACCCTAAAAACCATAGAGACCCAAAACCATAAAGAGCCCTAAAACCATAAAGAGTCCTAAAACCGTAAATAGCCCCAGCACATTGTCTCTATTACCATGGCCATCACATAGTAAATATACATATGATGGACTGTATTGTCGATCGCTCAGTCAGGTAAAAGCTGACACAGGTTAGCTAGGTACAAAACGGCCCGGTCTGAGATGCTCCAAGCCATGAGCCCCATTGGTTCATAGGCCAGTGCGTGTAGCCACAATACCGAGAGCATAGAATGATGGAGTCCATAAAAGTGCTTACTACGCATGCACGTCACTAGGAGATAGGCTAACCTCGCTGCACTGACAGTGTGTGGGATGATATTCTTATGTATATAGTTGCCTGTATTTTGGGGAATCCTTAATACTGGGCCGTTTCTCTTCATCTTGGTGTGAATCGACACCATGATTCGTTGGGAAAAACGAATCTCTACAGAATTGAAATCGTTCCAGGATTGGCAGAGATATCAGTCAAACAAGAATTGGCTATATTCTTTCTTTGTAAGTTGGTTTGCTTGCCATCGCGCATGTGTTAATAGCGTGACGTCATATGCTGCCTTACTATGAGGTGCGCGATGATTGGTTGAGCTCTGCTATGGTGACTGTTGATTGGTCACCATACAGTATAAAAGGACTCGCTCTGTTTGTATTCTTCAGTTGGATGGGAGTCGTCCAGAGTGAGGAACATTATCCGTGCATATGGCGTAGAGCTCGTAGAGCTCGGCATTCTGCCAATCTACACAAACGCAGACTATTTCAGCTCCTGTTCTCGATTCGAAGACTCGCCAAGCATCACGACGCCAACTCAATTTTTACAAGCCCCGTGCCAACAGGGGCTAATAAACCAAATTTAAGTCAGGTTTCCCATCCACCAACTATTGGGAGCATGCAAGAGTCGCGTGACCATTTCAGCCAAGTTATGTGAAACGATTGGCCTGTACTGATGTCCCATCAAACCAGCCGTACCACGCCGACCGGTGGAAACTAGAAAAGCATGTATCTAGTGCACCAATGTTTAACCTTTCGGTCCTGCCTGCGATCATTGTCTTCAACACCGCTAATGAGCTAAGCGGCATGGATCATCTTGTGCCATAAAACTATAACCTCGCCTCTTCATCAATGGCGGCATATTCATTCAGCACCAAGTTTCATGTGCTTCTCTATAGTCGTAAATTGGACTGTTATTACTTGTATTATTAATTTGGTGTCAATGACTATGAAGCGCCAATAACTTCGAATACCGCATTGATTCCAGAGAACCTCGTCAACAGGCGCCAACATGCGCTGATGACTAACAGGCGCCAACCGCCAACTTCGCCATCAGATGCCAACATGCGCTGATGACTAACAGGCACCAACTAGACTTTTGTATGCTGTAAGAACGAGCATTCCGCTGATGACTAATAGGCGCCCATTTTAGTGTAATATAGTTATCTTATTCTTCTGTAGCGCTGGTTCCAAGTAAGCGCCGTAGGTCAGCTTGACCGTATTATATTGTATAGACCTGTAATACCGTGAGCGCCGTTTTAGGATGTTATTACTTTTTGTCATCATATTTTGTTATGTTAAATAGTTACATATTTTCTTAAAACGTGCATGCTTAAACTTATAATAAAGAGCTAAATACAACACTTACTTTCTAAAACACGGCAACACTTTTTCACTAGAGCCGTCTCTCGTGCCTTGCCAAAAGGCTCGAGATACGGCGATTAATCCTAACTAGTATTAAGCTAAGCTATGCTGTTAGGATAGAGTAGCTAGAGATGACTGTTCAAACAAAGGAGTGCTGTTTATTGTAAAGCCTCTTTTCTGGTACAGCTGCTTAGTTACATAAGCAGACCAGCGTTTTAATAAATGTCCAGCAACTTTAAAGCCTCCTAAATTACTTATAGAGCAGCTGTCTCTTCTCCAACTAATTGTCGGGTAGTCCCCTCTGTCGGTTTGGTTAGCACTGACCCGGGAAATCGCAGAGGTTTCCCAATAGTGAGAATCAAAACGGCAATGCTTCACACACTTCCCAAGTACCTTCACAGGTACACTTAGATAGTCTTTAAGCCAAAGCAGGATTCACTGTGCTAACAATAATTATAGTAGGTACTACCGTCTAAGCAGTGGACCGCAGGTCAACTACATAAACCTAACGCAGGTAAACGTTTGCCCCAAGGGAGTGAATCTCATATGGTTCGCTCTTGCCATGCCATCTGCCAGCTGAAAATGCGGTTCACAGACCAACGCCATGGTGACTGGGAGATGCCAATATACTCTCCATGCCTTCTTAGAAGGTCACCACAGTCTGCCACCAACTTCTTCAGCCTCAGCCATAACTAGATACGTCGCTTTCTAATGCTTTTGTGTGTTATCTTGTCCTTATCCTGTCCTTGTCTTGTTGTTTCTGGTTGTGCTGACATGTGATTAGAAGTCGCTCATCGGCTTCATACTCATCGACCGGCAACATGTACCAGCCACCAGCCAGAGGGAGTGGTCCAATGGGTATATCCTGAGATGGCTACCCGAGCTCATCCGGCAGGAGGGCAACCTGTTATTAAAGTTAAGTAGGCCTAAGCCGTTTGAGGCATAAACCATATGTGTTTGGACTCAATAAACATAGGTTAGTCTAGCTCCCTAAGAAGAATGGGCAAAATAATGCGGGATCGACTAAACCAGCGACTATTTTAAGAGACAGCGGCATTGGATTCTGTTGAAGCCGGCGCTCCACCTCCATGTAATACAACGTTGATCTAGATGGGAGGATGCTCTCGGCCGCCTCTCCCCCTCCACTTCAGCGTTGTAGGCATTTTCCTGTGATGGAGGCCTGCGCAAGCCACTTTCCTCTCGCAAATTAAACCAATTTATTGGCCCGTGTGAGGAATTAGTTTATATTAAACTAGTCAGCCACACTAGGACTCCTCCTTCACAGGGGTACCTTCCGTATAAATAAGGATAAGTTAGCTATCTTTCGTGAGACAGCCAATACGTAACTTTATTATATTGCAGATAACGATATTTTATTGTTAATTCAGCATTCTTTTCAGCTAGAAGCCAACTTTCGACTCGCCGTGCTATTATATATATATATATATATATATATATATATATATATACACACCTGTGCAAAAGTTAAGCACCACCCTATTTTTCCGCACATGCGAGGGTATATTCATGTGCTATGAAGAAAGCAATAGCATAAACATGTATGTACCCATCCATCTTAGTGCAAGAGGTAATAATGCAACTAGAGGAATGCTGATTATGATGGTGGGGAAACACTGTATGTTTTTGTTTGAACTTGAAAACGAGGCCTGAATATGGTTACGTTGACACAACTGACAACTATTGCCCTACAGTTGACACACGTGGCTAGATTGTCATTAATGGTGTCTGAAAACGAAGTTTAACATCTGTGCACGAGTTTGAGACTGTCATTATTAATACCGGGTATATCCACCTTGTGCCTGGATGACGGCCTGGACACGACGTCTCATGCTGGTCACCAACCGACTGATACGCCATTGTGGTATTCGTTGCCATTTAAGATGGAGTGCGTCTGTTAATTCCTGTAGGTTCTGCACAGGAGGATCCCTCCTTCTCACCATGTTTCCCAGAATGTCCCAGATATGCTCAATAGGGTTCATGTCAGGGCTCCTTGCTGGCCATGGTAGGGTTTCGATGGCATTCTGGCGGAGGTATTCATGCACAGCTCTAGCACGATGTGGTCGGGCGTTGTCATCCATGAATATAGGGTGGGTTCCAGGTGCATGATTTACAAAATGAGGGACCACAACTCTATCCAGTATGGAATCTTGATATCTTTGTCCATTTAGTGTTCCAGGTACAGTCAACAGATCCAGCTTACAATCAAATGAGATGCACCCCCATATCATAACGGAACCTCCACCAAATGGAACTTCTTCCATGATGTTACGTTGGTCGTACGCCGTGCGTCTGGACCTCCATACACGAGTTCGACCATCTGTGGCATGAAGCAGGAACCGACTTTCATCGGACCAGTGTACCCGTATCCAGGATCTCATGTTCCAGTGTCTTCTTTCGTTGCACCACCTCAGACGCTCCTCTTTGTGGTGTGCAGTGAGGAGAGGACGTCTGACAGGTCTCCTAGCTTTCATGCCAGCAGCATACAGTCTCCTTTTGACGGTAGACATTGACACTCTATTGCGCGTTTCCCATTGCTGGCTGAGCACTCTGCTGTTGGTGAATGGAGATCTCCTAACAAGGCGTACTAGGGCTCGATCATCACGGACAGTAGTCTTCTTCGGTCTTCCAGATCTAGGCCTGTCCTTCACCTCGTTAGTTTGCCCATGTTTTGCAATCAAACGACTGATTACAGTATGGTTAATGTTCGGCTGTCTGCCAATCTCTCTGCATGACATACCAGTGGTATGCATGCCTATGATTTGCCATTTCACACGATCACTTAACCTTCGTCTTGCCATAGCGGTTCACAATCAAGAGCTAATTCTCTCTGTACAAATAAACCACGGTCATGAACACAAAATTCCTAATCTTGTCGCCTAAATCTGTATGTAATGTTCTACACCTCAAACTGGACTTTTACATAACTGAACACGTGTGCTGTTTCCCGCCACGCACGGACATCAAGCGGCGTGAAGTGATGCATGCATGTGCATTTCGTACTTGGAATTATGTCAGCTAACGCGGGGACAAAAAGTATGGCAGCCTAGTTGTACCATAATGTTTCTACGTTCTATTGTTTTTGCTGGTGCTTAACTTTTGCACAGGTGTGTGTATATATATATATATATATATATATATATATATATATATATATATATATATATATATATATATATATATATATATATATATATATATATATATATATATATATATATATATATATATATATATATATATATATATATATATATATATATATATTTAAGTAACTACCTATGCAGAGACACGCCACCACTATGGGCCCTACATCAGACACCACTTGTAGCTCCAGTGTCACGCTGCTCCCACAGTTCTTCTTTGGAATCTGAAGAGTCCTCTAGGTACTCGCCGGCCAGACAATGCTGGATAGCTAGCCTTGGGGAGGGAGAGAGGAGCGTGCGTGCCACGAACACCACCATAGCAGCCCGTCATCTATCTCGACTATTGCAGCTGCCATTCCACCCTGACGAGTATTCTCCCCCAAATACTACGAGAAATACTTCGATGGTAGAGCAGCGCACGCTGTAACCAGCAATCTGCCCAATCAGCACGTCCCACATGCGGGATCTATTGTACCACCACAAGAATACTCGCCAATCAGTGATGCTGCATTCTGAATGCGTCAGACGCGAATATGTCGTTTTTAACCTTGTCAGACATTCGTGAGTGACGGCTAACACCTGCATCAGACTACGAATGTCTCTATTGGGGCATCATTTATATCCATCCACTCCGCGCCCACATGGCAAGTCACCGGAACAACATCAAGTACTATTCCACATGCGTAGGCCCACATCACCACCATAATTTATTTCTTTGCCCATGCCGCACCGTACATCACCGTCGCCACGTTATGGATTAAGGAGCATGTACCTACTACCGCAATGGGCTATGCGAAGTCACGCGCCAACACATACCACTGCACCCACACATACGACCTATCACACATGAGCATCACCTGGACTCCCGCCGTATCGAGCTCGCCCAAGTCAATGCCCTACCGAACCACCTCTAAGTATTAGTGATCAGTTGTGACAGGACACCGCACACATTCACAGACCAATACCCACCTACAAGCCTGCGGAACCTAGCAGAAGGCATCATACCACTTGCCACCCACAGGAATCTGACAGGTCGGACACACTGCTCCTATATCGTTCATGGCGTCAATCAGCCCCAGTGCATGGCAGATCACACACTACCATGCCGTCCACTATACCCACCAGCTTCTTCCACCTTCATGACCATCCGTCCTGCCACACCACCTGGCTTCACGCCAATAGTAGCTTTTCATAGCACCGGCTGAGGCATCCTCACCCTCCATCGCCCCCCCACCCCCACCCCACCCCCGAATTCCGAGGTGACTGGGAAAACTATCAGTTCCAGTTTGAAATTATCAGTATGACAAATTGATGGACGGACAAGCAGATGGGGGAGTGTCTGGCCATCAAGTTGTCAGGCAAGGCACTGCAGGTCTTGGCCAACCTTGGGTTAAATATTTCACCCACTTACACCGCATTGGAGAGTGCCATATTTGAGCGTTTGGCGACACAGCCTTGGGAGAACTGAAGAACTTGAGATGTCATCAAATGAAACCCTTCCAGAACTATTCCAGAAGAATACGGTGTCTGGTAACCAGGGCATTTCCCAACACCGGCAGTAGAGGGAGGTACACACCTTCAGCTGGACATCTTTATTGACGCCTTGAGCGTGGAACCCACCCTAAAAGAAAAGTTATTCCTATTGGTACACGGCAGCTTGCAGACTCTCACAGCAACTGCCGTCCGTATAGATAACTTTTTAGAGTGAGAGAAGAGTGCGTGGCGTCAGAACCACCCAGTAAATGAAGTAGAGTACACCATAGCTAGGCAACCTTCACCCACCACCTCATCATCCGCCACATCCAAAAACAAAACCAACAACACGCCCCTAAAGGCAGAGGCAGGGGGGGGGCAGTTTCATCGCGGAGGCGCCAACAATGGCCCTGGCCATAATAACAATAACGACTACCACGAGAAAACTAATGCACGGTTGGTGGAGATAACAGCACAAATGGCATCTCTTAGCAACCTTCTGACCACATTATCAGCAACAGTAGCCACACAAAATACATCACGCACCACGACACACCCCGATGTCTGTTTTGAATGTGGACAACCTAGCAACTGGAGAGAGATGTCCTAACCGGCGGCCCTCTAACCCACCCGCCCAGGTCCGTACCATGCCACAGCCAGATAAGCCATCAAACCAATTATGGCACCGAATCAAGAGTCAACTCAGTACCCATCCGCTCGACCCGGCTCAACACATGCCATCGGCCAACAACACCAGCAAGATCACCAACAATTCCAAACACGAACACCCACCCACCCTTGCACACGCACATCTATGGTTTCGCCAATGGCAGTACACGCAAAACACACTATGCCAAAGGTACCGACGCCAACTCCTTCTTCAGTGGCGGCTATCCCCGCCAAAGCTACACCAACAACTCAATCTTTCCTTTGTAGAAGAGCAGTGGTTGGTGCTACAGCCTCCACTGTAACAACGTTCCTACTAGTACCACGCCCAACCAATATGGCACCACACACACGGTGCCCTCCAGTGGTTTGCAATACAAATGTCCCGCCACCATCACCCACAGCATCCCACAGTGGCAGTAGCACGCCAGATGAGTCAGATCGTCCACCCAAGTGGAAGAGGAAGGTAAAGAAGCACACCCACAAGGATCAGCACTGGATAAAGCACTGGTTCTTTTGCGCTTCAAAGAAACATAAAATGATGCGCTGTCCCAAGTGGGCAGCACAGATGAAACCAATGCCGCCAACCCTCTTCCTCCAGCCACTAATACACCCACAACCTCGCACATGCCAATTACCCAAACCGCACCCTTGCCACCCCCGATCTCGTCTTCGCATATGCAAAATCAGCAGCAGCGCAGACAGGTCGGCCCATTCCTCACTCAACCACCCATAGCACTCATGAAAGCAATCGCCAAACAGGCCTTTCACATAGAGGACCTATTGCCAAGGAAGAAGATAACCAGGGAATTAGCCCGGAAACTCTTCCTCGTACACAGCACAAGACCATCTACAAGTGTGCTTGTCCTTTTGGTCGAGCCTCCATCACCATTTTTATCAAGCGTCTATATGAGAGCATTCCACCACATAGACGCCCTCCACTTAGGTCAACATGCATCTTTTTTACAGACAGCCACCGGTGTTAACATTCCAGTGGCTGGAATAGTGAATATCTTGATCCAAATAGAGGAGATGCAATTCATACAGCGAGCTGTCATCTCCTCTATCCAAAATTTCCTCAGTGCCAGCGAAGTCTTTTATATATAAGTACTAGGACAGTTTCTCATCAGGTGATTTGGACCTGGGAGAAACTCACCTAGTACGCCACTCCATTGACACCGGGAATAGTTGGCCAGTCCGCCAACCCATACGTCGTCTTCCAATCCATAAGGAAGCAGAAGCACATCAGCAGAAACCCGATATGCTAAGAGCAGAAGTTATTGAACCCTCTGCATCCCCCTGGGCCAGCCCAATAGTCCTCGCAGTGTAGAAGGATGGGTCGGTGCACTTTTGCATTGACTACCATCACCGTAATGATCTGAGTGTGAAAGATGCGTATCCATTACCATGCATCGATCAAGCTCTGGATTCCTTGGCCGGAGCCAAATGGTTCTGTATGTTAGACCTTGTGAGTGGTTAATGGCAGGTGGCCATGAAGGACGCCGATTGTGCGAAAACTGCTTTTACATGTGTAAGCTAGTGATTCTAATGTTGAAACCTTTAATCTATATTTGTTTAAATTGATCGGAAATGGTTTTCCTTAATCGATTTTAAAACAAGAACCTAAACAAATTTAAAAAAAAGAAGGCCATAATTTTTAATTATTGAAAGTGAATCCGTCAGCTTTACGGGATCTTTAATGGGTTGGGTATTAGATGTTGAACCGTGAGTGCCTTGTCAGGGTGAAGAGAAATCACAACAAGATCATTAAAATCTCAAAAACTAGATACACTACCTTTGCAAGAAGTAGATCATCACGATAAAACACTACAATAACTGAACAAGATTGTTACAACAATGAGTAATCTATTGTCTCACACCCAAAGTGAAAGAGATAATAAATTAATACAAAGAATATGTCCCCCACCTTACTTCCCGACTAGATTCTATAACCCCACCCCTAACCTATATTAATCACTGCATAGTATTTCCAAGATCACTTCTATGTATAAATTTTCAAATTTAATTTAATGTTTATTTTCGAAAAGTCCACAAATTTGACATATAATGTACTTCCTTATTGAACACGAAATTTCTTCTTTAACCATTTAGTGACGAAATTTATTCCCGAAACTTTAAATATTTGCTTTTTGAATGTTCATTTGCAGGCCAAGAGAAGATTAGTTTTGAACATTTACAACTGGAATGACTGGGACGGTTATCGAGCCAGTCATTCCAGTTGTAAATTTTCAAAAATTAGTCTTGTCTTGGTCTGTAAATGGGCATTCCTGTAGATCACTAAGGAGGCCGGTTTTGGCCGCTATCGTCACTAAAGGATTAATTGTTCATAAGTGTCACTTTCTAAAGAGGTCGAGAATACAACTGCTCATCTTCCGAAAACCAAACTCTACATTGTCAGTTGAAACTAAGTCGGTTACACCGAAACACCCAAAGCGAACGCTTCCCCCAAGGAAAACTAGTTGCTCCATCTGGCTTCTCACAAGGACAAACAGCTCCTAACAGTTACACATTCTTGTTTTTACACAAACAGGTAAGGGTAAAAACCTGCAGCCGCGTTAATGATATTGGACGAACATGGTTTCACACATACCTAGCCCAACAGTCCTCGTTTGCTGCTCCACCGAATCGATGTGGTGTGGATGCCCTGATTTCAATATGGCGAATCTATGTCGTTCTGCCTATCGCAGACGACTTGTGCACATTATTTTCAGTAACCTCACAAACAATGAAAAATAGTGCCTGATTTAACCAATCACACGAATATTACATCCTTGTTTTGAAGTTATCTACCAATGCCTATCCCGCACACAGTTTAGATGACCCTTGCCGTACAATTTGCCATGATGTTCCTGTAAATCTGTGAAATATCCAGTGCAGGTGACTATTGCACTAACCCATGCATGAAATGACATCCATACACGTGCGTCACAAGACTTAAAGTTACCATACCATAACAGAATATGTAAAAAATAAAAATACAGCAAAAACACTGACACCCACTGTGATGCAGTGACTTCACCAGCGGTGAAATCACTTCGTTACACATGCAGAGACGGCCTGATCCATTTCCAGAAGAATGCTGTATGACCTGTGTAACACACCAGGAACGTCTGAGCGTATGATGGAGCAGGTCTTGAGCAAATTACAGTGGCAGATCTGATTATGCTATCTTGATGACGCGATTGTCTTTGGCTCTTCGTTTGAGCATACCTTGGCCAATATGGACGAGGTGGTGGAACGGCTTCGTAATGCCAACTTAAAGCTCAAGCCCAAGAAGTGCCATTTCTATTGAAAAAGTCAAATTCATAGGCCATGTCATATCTGTTGATGGAGTGGCTGCACAACCAGAGAAAACGTGCACGGTGGCCGAATGGAAGACTCCGTCCACAGTAACCAACACCAGGAGCTACCCTGGCCTCTGTCAATACTATCGCCGATATATTCACCACTTTAGTGAAATTGCGGCACCATTGTTCCAAATAAACGAAAAGGGCAGACCCTTTGAGTGACCGAGTGAGTGTGAGAAGGCTTTTAAGGTGCTGAAAGCACAACTAACCACCGCGCCAATTCGTGCCCACCCAAAACCTTGATTTCATTCTGGACACGGATGCCTCTGCTTTTTATCATTGGCGCTGTTCTATTCCAAGTCACAGAAGATGGAACTGAGCAGGTGTTGGGTTATGGATCACGCACCCTACATAACGAAGAAAAGCGCTACGCGACCATGAAGCGAGAATTATTGGCAGCGGTATACTTTATTAAGTATTACAAACACTTTCTGTATGGGCGCCCATTTACCATGCATACAGAGCACGGCTCACTACGATGGCTCAGGAATCTGAAGAACCCTGAGGGTCAGATAGCGATGTGGCAGGAATCCCTTTAGGCCTATAACTTCATGGTCGTTCATCGACTCGGCAATCTGCATGGTAATGCCGATGCCCTGAGCAGAATTGGACTCGAGGGTGAAAGTTAAGTGGCTGAAACAGTAATGCATGACTTACAGCCAGACCCCATCTTTCCAGAACTGTGTTGCGAGGATTGGAATGTGGCTGAGCTCGCCAACGAACAGGCAATGGACTTGCACACCAAACACATATATGCGTGACTGCAGGAGGGGCTTCGCCCTTCCAAAGAATATGTTAGTCCCTTGTCGACGGTGGCAAAATATTATTACCAATGATACGCAGAATGCCATATGCACAATGACATTCTGTATATCAATAACCGCATTATTGTTCCTGAGCGTTTCCATGTCATGGTCCTGGAACAACTGCATGACAATGCTGGACATCTAGTCATCGAACAAACTACAGAACGAATCAAAAGCCGATTCCTTGGATCAATATCCACAACAGCGTAAAGGCAAATGTGTACCATGTCAATGCTGCCCTATTGGCCAACAACACTCTGCGCCACTACAAATTAGAATCGTGGGTGCGCCGTGGGAGTGAGTGGCTATCGTTGTACTTTGGCGGATGAGGACAATAAATTCATCCTCGTGCTCCAAGATTAGTTTTCGAAGTTGGTGAAGGCATTTGCTTTGCTGGACCAAGAGGTCTTGATGTCCTAGCCAGCAATGTCTTCTGCCATTTCGGCATGCCCTATGAGTTACACTCCGAACAAGATAGCAATTTTGAGAGCCGTTTGATCGACGAGCTCTGTAAATTGTTTCACATATTCAAAACGCACACGATGCACTATCATCCGCGTGGTGACGGCATGGTAGAGAGGTTTGACAGAACCCTGGTGGTCATACTGACTAAGGAAACGCACCTTGATTGTCAGGATTGGGATCTTCGGATCCATTATTTTCTCATGACATACCACACTTCTGTACATTCCAGCACGGGATTCAACCCAGCTAGGTTAATGTTAAGCCACGAGTTAGCTTTACCTTTGGATCTAGTTCGATAGACTTAAGGTGTGTGTTGGCGCTCATCCAGAGCCTGAGCTCGGGCTTGGTGACATGCAGAACATGGGCACCAAGATCGATATCTCTGCAGAGACAGTACCTCAGCATTGACCCTGGGCATGACGGCACCGGTTCAGCCCCTCTCCTACTAAGCCAGGAGTTGGGCCAGCCAATGGTCAATGATGAGGATGACGACGAGATCCATGCTCGCCCTCGCCCTCCTCAGCTCGGGTCTGCTAGGTCTGGTAAGCCTTATCTGAAGACCTTTTCGTATGTGAAGACCTTTTCGTAGGGTGGAAAGGTCGTTCCACCTTCTTTTCCCAGCCCATCTACTTCGTGCGATGCCCCGATTATTGAGATGCCGCAGGATGAAGCAGAAGCTACTCCCATCCATTCTACTTCTGACAAGGTGGAACATATAATAGCTAGAATGGAAGTGAGAGGGTCCGATGAAGCCTTGGTCTGTTACCTTGAGCAGGCGAGCCGCGAAACTCGACGCCAGTCCACCAGTATCCAAATCCATCCACCTCCCAACCCAACTCCCCACTAGCATTACCAACCCTGGTCCTAACGGCACCCACTCCATATCAGGCCGTACCAATCCCCTTTCAAATGGCACCCCATCAACCACGTCAGGTTCGGACATCATGGTTCCCATTGCCCTCTCACGCCACTCGTCGTCAGAGGTTAGTGATGCCTCTGATATGAGAAAACTGACATCCCCACGTAGATCGGTCCCCGATGCACCAGCTGCTCTTTTGGCGACTGGTAGTGGTCGAGTAAGTGGCCTGGTCAGTAAGTTCTCGAACCGCTTGTTCCCCGCACGTCGAATGTATGAGACTGCACTGACCATTGTGTAATAGAAGACTACGCCCGATATTCCAATGACAACCGCATCCTACGTCAACCCTCTTCCCCGTCAGCGAACAAGGCAAACATCTATACATACTGTCATCTAGCTCAACATCACTTGCCTCTGAGGATTCATTATTAACCATTCATAATGCGTGAGAACCACCAAACACACTTGTCAGAAATACACCCCCTGACAGGATACAATACGCACTAACACGACAACTATGCTATAGGAACTCCCTCCAATGGTTTCCAGCAATCAGCCATCAACCTACACATATCCCGCACACAAACGCTGGGTAGGACATCAAGAAAAAACATTCCTTCTCACAACAGAAACGGTGGCTGAATACTATCCACATTACCATCACATAAAAATAGTCATCACGCATCACGAACAAGTAGTATGGGTAAAATGTAGAATTAGCCCCTGCTTTGCACTACATGATCAACTGGCTATCAACGCATATTTCCCCTACACCAGATGCGCCAATACACCCATTTGCCAACTCATCGATTTGCCAACTCGCCAATTTGCCACCGTGCTGATTCGCCAGCTTGCCAATAATGCCAATTCACACATTCGCCAATTCGTCGAGTCACCAGCAAACACTCGCTGATTCACTGAGTCGCCAACACTCGTCGATTCACCAAGTCGCCAACCCTCACCAAGTCGCCGAATCTCCAACACTCACTGAGTCGCCCAATCACCAATGCTCGCCAATCCGCCGATTCAAACACGCGCCCACAGTTGCAGCGAGGTTGAAAGCAACAAATATTATTGTCAATCCAAGCTAAAAAGATAAATCCCACCCGTGAACGTGACACTAACTTTATACAAAATTAAATATTATAGCAACATAGTACACATAATCGCAGGTAACTGTGTTAAGAGAGAGAGATTCCCACAGACTGCAGTAAGTGAGTAGGATATTGCTATCGAAAGCCGAGGCTTGAGTACGGTCCGGTCCAAGAACTGCAGTAAGCTATGACGGCCCATAGGCTCAGCCATAGCAGAGCAAAAACATACAAATATCCTACAAAGTTATCGCCGCACACATTACGTCAACGCTTCCCGTCGTAAAACATTTACAAACATATTACAGCACTGGATTCCATCGATATACAGCAAGCCTCGTGATCTATATACACCCACCAACACCCCAAGAAATACGGACACACACACAATGATCGGTTCTTCAAACAAGTCTTCAAACAACGGGATATTGTGAATTGTTATTATTATTACTGTTTTACATGCTGTACTGTACCATGTAAGTTCGTGTCAATGTACAGCAAGGCTAGCTCCTCCTATGGGAGAGGGATGCTTGGCAGCCCACCGGCCCGGTAAACACCGGCCATATTTGCTACAAGTGGTGCAGTAGCTTGGCCCTTAAAGATTATGACCTGGCTTAAACTAGAACATTAAAATTGGTACATCTCAAGACTGTTAAGATTTTGGTTAGTAATCTCCGTGCTTGCAATATTTATCGCGCGGGCCGGGATTAAGCAGCGTCAAAATCCAAACAATCGTCAACATGCATGCGAGAATTTCAAAAATTCTCCAACACCTTTTCCAAGTGGCGACTCTCAGGAGTTTAGCCCAGGAACGTCTTCACACACCTGCGCTGTTGGCGAGTCACTAACATGTGCCGTAAATAGAGAAATGGTTAAAAAGTATTAAACCAAGTTCTCATAATCATGATAAATAAGCCATTTTCATTGTTCCTATCAGACACGTACACATACCCCGTATACGGAAAGGCTGCTCAAACCTTTTCCAATCAGCGCCAGATAAAAAAAACCGCAAGTTCCTAAATCCACGAAACTTTGTAGATAGCTATAGACAAAACATCGCCAGTCCCCGCACCCTACCACATGAGCGAGATGAGGAAACAAGACGAGGATGGAACATGGTCACCTGTGGTCGGTGACGTCATCTCGCTCTTACCCACCCACACGGGCGACGCAGCTTAATAAATAATTAAGCAGGTCTATAAGCATCTAGCCTGAAAACCACATCACGCCGTGAAGGAACAGGTACTACACAGGAATAATTAGTCCCTTGCTCTAAAGTTGATTGGAAACGACTGATGGGGTGATAAATATGATGAAGTTGGCGTACCTGTCTTTCTATATATACTTGCTTCCTCTTCTTTTACGTCAGCAAAAGGACGTAATAAATTGGAAGCGAAAATTGATTAAATACAGTATGTGGCTGTATCAGACAGGGATTTACCCAATGATAATCCGGTGTGTGGTCTCCCTCCGTCCTGTGATGTCACCAAAAAGTATAAAAGGCAGAATTCTCGCCTGCAGCTTCATCTTCACTTCAACTGGACATTAGGGAAAGATCATTGGCAATAGGCCCCTCTTGTGTCTAAAACTCGATTTCAGTCTTTAAAATAGTAGTCGCGGTATTCTTATTATTAGTTCATATGAAGTATTAAATAAGAGTTAAGTTAAAAGTCGGCGTCGCCAAATAAAATTGAAGTGAGATGTCATTGGCCAGTGATTTGGCATTGTCAGCCACCTCCGATGATGGGCCGGTCCATGCACCAACAGTGACATTTACATGTTCATGGACCCCTCCAGGAGGTGGGCCGGCATGTGGCCGGAGATTTCGCAGGAATGCCGAGCAGAAACAACACATTGATAGGGACCATCTACTTCAATGCGGTTATTGTGCAGAATGTCATTGGCTGTTCTCTGTGGGCCGTTTTTGGCACCATCCACGCATCGAAAACTGGACACCTGGTAGATATTATTAATCTAGTACGTGGAGAAGAAACTAAGGATTGGGCGACCATTGGCCCTCAAATCGCGCTTCACATTTATGGTCAAACAAAGAAATCCCGTACACGTACGCGGTTAAGACATCGACACCCACAAACAGGCAAACACCTGCGCCAATGGTAATTCTTGATGTGTTATACTCTCCGTCCTCGTCGGAAATTGTTATAGATACAGAACCGGACATAACACGTATTATCCCATTAACAGGGCTAGTGTCAGCGGCAGAGGTGATATTAACATTAGCAGATACCGCAGTTGGTAAACCCACACCACCATCCAAAATCTACAGCCGGAAGAAACGCAGGATAACCTTAGTACCAAGCCTGATCTTTCCTATTCCGCGCACCACCATGAATCACCTGTTTTAACAGCACAACGACATCGTCGAATGGTATCCGCCACAGCACCAAATCCAAAGTACACAAAAACAGTCACCACGTACAGCAACACACCACCGTCAACAGCATCGAGCAGCATCACGCCAACCGCCAAATGAAGCAGCATCACGCTAACAGCCAAACCGAACAGCATCACGCCAACTGCCGAACCGAGGAACACCACGCCAATCATCACCACATGCCGCACCGCAACACCGCCAACCGCATTGACCAGCACCAGCACCGCGGTATCATGATTTCGCAGCACCACCACTAACGCCGACGTCACATCAACAGTATCCGCACCAACAGGAACCACCGCTACAGTCAGCATCACGCCCACCAGTGGAACGAGCAACACAGCAACCTACAGCACGACGTTCACTGCTAACACCTCACCACGCACCAGCAGCTTCATCACGCCAACCTCACCATTTCGCTTACAGAGGAGTTCGTCTACATCAACTAGTGGCGAGACAGATTGGAACATTTCCGCAAGCCGTTTAAACTATAGCCGTGTCAAAAGGAGTGATAAGCCCTCGCCGGCTTACTTTAATTTCCTCGGTTAGCCTTCGTGGAATAATCTATTGACGTAAATAAAAAACTGAATAGTTTTAACGATCTAGGGTGTTAGGCATATATATATATATATATATATATATATATATATATATATATATATATATATATATATATATATATATATATATATACGCACGCACGCACGCACGCACGCACGCACGCACGCACTTATGGCTTATGAAAAGAGTCACACTTACTTATATTCTTTTAGGTACGTTGGAGCCTGGGCGTCCTCGGCGAGGGGGAAATAATTACCCGCCGCTGAAAGGGGATGCCCTCCCGAACTATTGTCAGGAAATATTATTAGATTTTGACAAATAAAGTATGCACCGCATTAAAAAAATTCAAAGGAGGCCGAGCCTAACAAATCCAGGCCGAAAATTAAAAGGTATGCCACCCAACCTCTTTGCACGTCTATGTGCCTATCTCTTGTTAAACACGCGCCTCACGCGTCACTATCCTACACGCCAACGAGAAGTCTATAACTCTCGTCTAGCACTCACTTTATGGCGAGCGATTTGCTTAGACGATTTCGCTCGGCCCGTAGTGCCAAGCTAGGAGGAGGTGATGGAGCGTGGATCACTCAGTTCGGGTACAAACAAGCCAACACGGGTTAGCTAGGTACAAAACGGCCCGGTCTTAGATGCTCCAAGGCATTGTCCCGTTGGTTCCATAGGCCAGTGCATATCTTGATGGAGTCCGTAAAAAGCGCCTATCACGCATGCGCGTCACTAAGAGATAGCCTAACCTTTGCTGCACTGACAGTGTGCGGGATGGCATTCTTATGTATATAGTTGCCTGTATTTTGGCGAATCCTTAATACTGGGCCATTTCTCTTCATCTTGGGTGTGATTCGACACCAGGATTCGCTGGGAAAATGAATCTCTACAGAATTGAAATCGGTCCAGGATTGGCAGAGATATCAGTTAAACAGGAATAAGTTGGTTAGACTGCCATCGCATGTGTTGATAGCGTGATGTCATAGACATGTGTTCGTCATATGCTATCTTCCTATGAGGTGCGCGATGTTTGGTTGAGCTCTGCTGTGTTCACTGTTGATTGGTCACAATACAGTATAAAAGGACTCGCTCTGGTTAATAATAATAATAATAATAATAATAATAATAATAATAATAATAATAATAATAAATAATAATAATAATAATACTAATAATAATAATAATAATAATAATAATAATCTTTCTTTATTGAGGGTATATCAGCAGTGGCCTGATCTACCCGAGGCCCTCATAGAACACATTTTTGTACACTATGTAAAGTTGATAATTAAACTATGTACAGTTGATAATTAAACTATGTACAGTTGATAATTAAACTATGTACAGTTGATAATTAAACTATGTACAGTTGATAATTACACTATATACAGGATGAGGGAGTTAATTACGATATGTGAATAAACAGCAGTAGACAATCAATTTACTTATTAATACTATATTTTCAGTTAGAGTTGCACGCTTTCTTTGATATTTCTAGATATCACGATTCAGTTTAATATCGCGATAATTTACGATATAAAATATCGAAAACTGGTGAAAACCTTAAGCCACAACATTGTGTCAAAACAGCTTCTCAAATCTGAAGTTCAATTTATAGGCACATATGAATCCATAGAAAATTACCATATGTTGACCAAGAGAAAATTATTCTTTGAAAATTTGACACTGGAATGACTTGCTCTGTTAAAGAGCGAGTCATTACAGTGATAAATACCCAAATACCCAGCCATCTCTTGCTCTGTAGATGGGCCACTTCTCAAGACTGCATTCTGACCTTATGATACCGCGATATTTCGACATATCGCGATATTTTCCACACGATTATACCACCAATGGTATTATCGTGCAAGCCTACATTCCGTTAAGCAAAAATATATTATTATTATTATTATTATTATTATTATTATTATTATTATTATTATTATTCAACATTCATGTAAACCTAATTGATTGTGTCCTTATACAGCTGCTTTTACAATTGGCTTTTTATACCTTTTAATCCAAACGCTGCTCTGGTCCACATACTCAACACAAACACTTAAACTATCACTCACGCACACATGTATTCACGCACTCACGCAAGCTCCCAGGTACTCGCGCACTTACACACTCGCTCTCGCTCATTCACCCCCCCCCCCCTCAGTCTCTCTCCCTATCTCTCCCATGCTCTCGCTCTTCGATCTCTAGCGCGCAGGTAGCATTAAGACTAGCAATTGTTACACTTTAAGATGATTATATATATGTTGGATTTAAAGGCTGACAATGATGGGGAATGAGTAATGGTCGTCGGTAGTAAATTTCCACATTTGCGTTGCTTGTGTACGCAAAGCTGTTCTTGCCGTAGTCTGTTCGTATTTTTGGAGGTTTTAAGTATCCATTGGTTTTTGATCGCAGGTTTAGTGTATGCGCTTCATCTATGGGTGTAAACATATCGTTAATGTACTTAGATGTAAGTTGTTTAGTGCTTTGTATGTCATGATGTTTGTTTTTATAGTCATTCTTTGACTTAACGGAGTCCACTTTAAGGTGTCATATAACTGTTTTGACGGAGTTCTGTGCGGGACGTCTAAAATAGCTCTAGCAGCACGTTTCTGCAATTTTTCTAGTTTACTTAGCAAAGTCGGTGTACCTGCGTAATAAACAAGACAACAATAATCTATATGCGAAAGAATATACGCTTTATAGAATAGGTTGCGCTCGTCAACATTCATGTACTGTTTGTTTTTCTTCACACATATAAATAAGGCTGGCTATTTTACTACATATTTTGCTTATGTGTTGTTGCCATGATAGAGTCTCGTTAATATGTAAGCCACTAGAAGTTTTGCGTCGTTTACAATGCCTCGTATTGTTATCTCTTTCAGTCGGACCGGAGTCGTTCGGAGTGAGGACCATTATTCGTACATACTACGTAGAGATCAGCAATCAGCCAATCTCGTTTCGGAGACTCGCCTCAATTATATAAGCGCTGTGCCAACATTATATATAAAATGAGCTAAGCGGCGTAGATCGTCTTGTGCCATAAGACTATAACATCGCCTCTTCATCAATGGAGGCATATTCATTCAGCACCAAGTTTCGTGTGCTTCTGTTATTACGTGTATTATAAATTTGGTGTCAATGATTATTTCAAGCACAAATAACTTCGAATACCACCTTGATTCCAGAGAACCTCGCCAACAGATGCCAATTATGCTGATGACTAACAGGCGCCAACTAGACTATTGTACGCTGTAAGAACGAACATTGCGCTAATGACTAATAGGCGCCCATTTTAGTTGTAATATAGTTATCTTATTCTTCTGTAGCCGCGATTACCAGTAAGCGCCGTAGGTCAGCTTGAGATTATTATATTGTATAGACCTGTAATACGACGAGCACCGTTTTTAGATGTTATTACATTTTGTCATTAAATTTTGTTAGGTTAAATAGTTACATATTTTCTTAAAACGTGCAGAAGCTTTAACTTATACTAAACAGCTTCACTAAATACAACAATTCCTGTTTAAAATACGGCAACACGTTTTCACTAGAGCTGTCTCTCATGCCTCGCCAATAGGCTCGAGATGCGGCGATTAATTCTAACTAGTATTAAGCTCAGATATTTTGTTATGCTAGAGTAGATAGGGACGACTGCTCAAATAAAGGAGTGCTGTTTATGGTAAAGCCTCTTTTCCAGTACTGCTGCTCCATTGCATAAGCAAAACGGCGTTCCATAATTGGCCACCAACTTTACGGCCTTCTAAATTACTGCTAGAGCAGCTGTCTGTTCTACTACTCTCCGGCCTTTGGCCAACTAATTTTCCAATGCTTTTGTGTGTTATCCTGTCCTTGTCTTGTTATTGTGGTGGGCTGCAGACACGTGGTTAGAAGTCGCTCATCGGCTTCGGACTCGTCACTCGGCAACATGTACGCGCAGCCAGCCTGAGGGAACACACGTGTCATGCG
>CM067366.1:74008517-74018401 GCA_034401795.1 Chaetoderma sp. LZ-2023a | reverse complement strand
GACACGACGATGTTAATACATCCTCGTGCTCCAAGATTAGTTTTCGAAGTTGGTGAAGGCATTGCTTTGCTGGACCAAGAGGTCTTGATGTCCTAGCCAGCAATGTCTTCTGCCATTTCGGCATGCCCTATGAGTTACACTCCGAACAAGATAGCAATTTTGAGAGCCGTTTGATCGACGAGCTCTGTAAATTGTTTCACATATTCAAAACTCACACGATGCACTATCATCCGCGTGGTGACGGCATGGTAGAGAGGTTTGACAGAACCCTGGTGGTCATACTGACTAGGAAACGCACCTTGATTGTCAGGATTGGGATCTTCGGATCCATTATTTTCTCATGACATACCACACATCTGTAC
Organism: Chaetoderma sp. LZ-2023a; assembly: GCA_034401795.1. Classification (NCBI taxonomy): domain Eukaryota; kingdom Metazoa; phylum Mollusca; class Caudofoveata; order Chaetodermatida; family Chaetodermatidae; genus Chaetoderma; species Chaetoderma sp. LZ-2023a. The sequence goes on along the minus strand of CM067366.1, from coordinate 74,018,039 downwards.
ATTCCAGCACGGGATTCAACCCAGCTAGGTTAATGTTAAGCCACGAGTTAGACTTTACCCTTGGATCTAGTTCGATAGACTTAAGGTGTGTGTTGCCTGAGCTCGGGCTTGGTGACATGCAGAACATGGGCACCAAGATCGATATCTCTGCAGAGACAGTACCTCAGCATTGACCCTGGGCATGACGGCACCGGTTCAGCCCTCTCCTACTAAGCCAGGAGTTGGGCCAGCCAATGGTCAATGATGAGGATGACGACGAGATCCATGCTCGCCCTCGCCCTCCTCAGCTCGGGTCTGCTAGGTCTGGTAAGCCTTATCTGAAGACCTTTTCGTATGTGAAGGACCTTTTCGTAGGGTGGAAAGGTCGTTCACCTTCTTTTCCCAGCCCATCTACTTCGTGCGATGCCCCGATTATTGAGATGCCGCAGGATGAAGCAGAAGCATACTCCCATCCATTCTACTTCTGACAAGGTGGAACATATAATAGCTAGAATGGAAGTGAGAGGGTCCGATGAAGCCTTGGTCTGTTACCTTGAGCAGGCGAGCCGCGAAACTCGACGCCAGTCCACCAGTATCCAAATCCATCCACCTCCCAACCCAACTCCCCACTAGCATTACCAACCCTGGTCCTAACGGCACCCACTCCATATCAGGCCGTACCAATCCCCTTTCAAATGGCACCCCATCAACCACGTCAGGTTCGGACATCATGGTTCCCATTGCCCTCTCACGCCACTCGTCGTCAGAGGTTAGTGATGCCTCTGATATGAGAAAACTGACATCCCCACGTAGATCGGTCCCCGATGCACCAGCTGCTCTTTTGGCGACTGGTAGTGGTCGAGTAAGTGGCCTGGTCAGTAAGTTCTCGAACCGCTTGTTCCCCGCACGTCGAATGTATGAGACTGCACTGACCATTGTGTAATAGAAGACTACGCCCGATATTCCAATGACAACCGCATCCTACGTCAACCCTCTTCCCCGTCAGCGAACAAGGCAAACATCTATACATACTGTCATCTAGCTCAACATCACTTGCCTCTGAGGATTCATTATTAACCATTCATAATGCGTGAGAACCACCAAACACACTTGTCAGAAATACACCCCCTGACAGGATACAATACGCACTAACACGACAACTATGCTATAGGAACTCCCTCCAATGGTTTCCAGCAATCAGCCATCAACCTACACATATCCCGCACACAAACGCTGGGTAGGACATCAAGAAAAAAACATTCCTTCTCACAACAGAAACGGTGGCTGAATACTATCCACATTACCATCACATAAAAATAGTCATCACGCATCACGAACAAGTAGTATGGGTAAAATGTAGAATTAGCCCCTGCTTTGCACTACATGATCAACTGGCTATCAACGCATATTTCCCCTACACCAGATGCGCCAATACACCCATTTGCCAACTCATCGATTTGCCAACTCGCCAATTTGCCACCGTGCTGATTCGCCAGCTTGCCAATAATGCCAATTCACACATTCGCCAATTCGTCGAGTCACCAGCAAACACTCGCTGATTCACTGAGTCGCCAACACTCGTCGATTCACCAAGTCGCCAACCCTCACCAAGTCGCCGAATCTCCAACACTCACTGAGTCGCCCAATCACCAATGCTCGCCAATCCGCCGATTCAAACACGCGCCCACAGTTGCAGCGAGGTTGAAAGCAACAAATATTATTGTCAATCCAAGCTAAAAAGATAAATCCCACCCGTGAACGTGACACTAACTTTATACAAAATTAAATATTATAGCAACATAGTACACATAATCGCAGGTAACTGTGTTAAGAGAGAGAGATTCCCACAGACTGCAGTAAGTGAGTAGGATATTGCTATCGAAAGCCGAGGCTTGAGTACGGTCCGGTCCAAGAACTGCAGTAAGCTATGACGGCCCATAGGCTCAGCCATAGCAGAGCAAAAACATACAAATATCCTACAAAGTTATCGCCGCACACATTACGTCAACGCTTCCCGTCGTAAAACATTTACAAACATATTACAGCACTGGATTCCATCGATATACAGCAAGCCTCGTGATCTATATACACCCACCAACACCCCAAGAAATACGGACACACACACAATGATCGGTTCTTCAAACAAGTCTTCAAACAACGGGATATTGTGAATTGTTATTATTATTACTGTTTTACATGCTGTACTGTACCATGTAAGTTCGTGTCAATGTACAGCAAGGCTAGCTCCTCCTATGGGAGAGGGATGCTTGGCAGCCCACCGGCCCGGTAAACACCGGCCATATTTGCTACAAGTGGTGCAGTAGCTTGGCCCTTAAAGATTATGACCTGGCTTAAACTAGAACATTAAAATTGGTACATCTCAAGACTGTTAAGATTTTGGTTAGTAATCTCCGTGCTTGCAATATTTATCGCGCGGGCCGGGATTAAGCAGCGTCAAAATCCAAACAATCGTCAACATGCATGCGAGAATTTCAAAAATTCTCCAACACCTTTTCCAAGTGGCGACTCTCAGGAGTTTAGCCCAGGAACGTCTTCACACACCTGCGCTGTTGGCGAGTCACTAACATGTGCCGTAAATAGAGAAATGGTTAAAAAGTATTAAACCAAGTTCTCATAATCATGATAAATAAGCCATTTTCATTGTTCCTATCAGACACGTACACATACCCCGTATACGGAAAGGCTGCTCAAACCTTTTCCAATCAGCGCCAGATAAAAAAAACCGCAAGTTCCTAAATCCACGAAACTTTGTAGATAGCTATAGACAAAACATCGCCAGTCCCCGCACCCTACCACATGAGCGAGATGAGGAAACAAGACGAGGATGGAACATGGTCACCTGTGGTCGGTGACGTCATCTCGCTCTTACCCACCCACACGGGCGACGCAGCTTAATAAATAATTAAGCAGGTCTATAAGCATCTAGCCTGAAAACCACATCACGCCGTGAAGGAACAGGTACTACACAGGAATAATTAGTCCCTTGCTCTAAAGTTGATTGGAAACGACTGATGGGGTGATAAATATGATGAAGTTGGCGTACCTGTCTTTCTATATATACTTGCTTCCTCTTCTTTTACGTCAGCAAAAGGACGTAATAAATTGGAAGCGAAAATTGATTAAATACAGTATGTGGCTGTATCAGACAGGGATTTACCCAATGATAATCCGGTGTGTGGTCTCCCTCCGTCCTGTGATGTCACCAAAAAGTATAAAAGGCAGAATTCTCGCCTGCAGCTTCATCTTCACTTCAACTGGACATTAGGGAAAGATCATTGGCAATAGGCCCCTCTTGTGTCTAAAACTCGATTTCAGTCTTTAAAATAGTAGTCGCGGTATTCTTATTATTAGTTCATATGAAGTATTAAATAAGAGTTAAGTTAAAAGTCGGCGTCGCCAAATAAAATTGAAGTGAGATGTCATTGGCCAGTGATTTGGCATTGTCAGCCACCTCCGATGATGGGCCGGTCCATGCACCAACAGTGACATTTACATGTTCATGGACCCCTCCAGGAGGTGGGCCGGCATGTGGCCGGAGATTTCGCAGGAATGCCGAGCAGAAACAACACATTGATAGGGACCATCTACTTCAATGCGGTTATTGTGCAGAATGTCATTGGCTGTTCTCTGTGGGCCGTTTTTGGCACCATCCACGCATCGAAAACTGGACACCTGGTAGATATTATTAATCTAGTACGTGGAGAAGAAACTAAGGATTGGGCGACCATTGGCCCTCAAATCGCGCTTCACATTTATGGTCAAACAAAGAAATCCCGTACACGTACGCGGTTAAGACATCGACACCCACAAACAGGCAAACACCTGCGCCAATGGTAATTCTTGATGTGTTATACTCTCCGTCCTCGTCGGAAATTGTTATAGATACAGAACCGGACATAACACGTATTATCCCATTAACAGGGCTAGTGTCAGCGGCAGAGGTGATATTAACATTAGCAGATACCGCAGTTGGTAAACCCACACCACCATCCAAAATCTACAGCCGGAAGAAACGCAGGATAACCTTAGTACCAAGCCTGATCTTTCCTATTCCGCGCACCACCATGAATCACCTGTTTTAACAGCACAACGACATCGTCGAATGGTATCCGCCACAGCACCAAATCCAAAGTACACAAAAACAGTCACCACGTACAGCAACACACCACCGTCAACAGCATCGAGCAGCATCACGCCAACCGCCAAATGAAGCAGCATCACGCTAACAGCCAAACCGAACAGCATCACGCCAACTGCCGAACCGAGGAACACCACGCCAATCATCACCACATGCCGCACCGCAACACCGCCAACCGCATTGACCAGCACCAGCACCGCGGTATCATGATTTCGCAGCACCACCACTAACGCCGACGTCACATCAACAGTATCCGCACCAACAGGAACCACCGCTACAGTCAGCATCACGCCCACCAGTGGAACGAGCAACACAGCAACCTACAGCACGACGTTCACTGCTAACACCTCACCACGCACCAGCAGCTTCATCACGCCAACCTCACCATTTCGCTTACAGAGGAGTTCGTCTACATCAACTAGTGGCGAGACAGATTGGAACATTTCCGCAAGCCGTTTAAACTATAGCCGTGTCAAAAGGAGTGATAAGCCCTCGCCGGCTTACTTTAATTTCCTCGGTTAGCCTTCGTGGAATAATCTATTGACGTAAATAAAAAACTGAATAGTTTTAACGATCTAGGGTGTTAGGCATATATATATATATATATATATATATATATATATATATATATATATATATATATATATATATATATATATATATATACGCACGCACGCACGCACGCACGCACGCACGCACGCACTTATGGCTTATGAAAAGAGTCACACTTACTTATATTCTTTTAGGTACGTTGGAGCCTGGGCGTCCTCGGCGAGGGGGAAATAATTACCCGCCGCTGAAAGGGGATGCCCTCCCGAACTATTGTCAGGAAATATTATTAGATTTTGACAAATAAAGTATGCACCGCATTAAAAAAATTCAAAGGAGGCCGAGCCTAACAAATCCAGGCCGAAAATTAAAAGGTATGCCACCCAACCTCTTTGCACGTCTATGTGCCTATCTCTTGTTAAACACGCGCCTCACGCGTCACTATCCTACACGCCAACGAGAAGTCTATAACTCTCGTCTAGCACTCACTTTATGGCGAGCGATTTGCTTAGACGATTTCGCTCGGCCCGTAGTGCCAAGCTAGGAGGAGGTGATGGAGCGTGGATCACTCAGTCGGGTACAAACAAGCCAACACGGGTTAGCTAGGTACAAAACGGCCCGGTCTTAGATGCTCCAAGGCATGTCCCGTTGGTTCCATAGGCCAGTGCATATCTTGATGGAGTCCGTAAAAGCGCCTATCACGCATGCGCGTCACTAAGAGATAGCCTAACCTTGCTGCACTGACAGTGTGCGGGATGGCATTCTTATGTATATAGTTGCCTGTATTTTGGCGAATCCTTAATACTGGGCCATTTCTCTTCATCTTGGTGTGATTCGACACCAGGATTCGCTGGGAAAATGAATCTCTACAGAATTGAAATCGGTCCAGGATTGGCAGAGATATCAGTTAAACAGGAATAAGTTGGTTAGACTGCCATCGCATGTGTTGATAGCGTGATGTCATAGACATGTGTTCGTCATATGCTATCTTCCTATGAGGTGCGCGATGTTTGGTTGAGCTCTGCTGTGTTCACTGTTGATTGGTCACAATACAGTATAAAAGGACTCGCTCTGGTTAATAATAATAATAATAATAATAATAATAATAATAATAATAATAATAATAATAAATAATAATAATAATAATAATAATAATAATAATAATAATAATAATAATAATCTTTCTTTATTGAGGGTATATCAGCAGTGGCCTGATCTACCCGAGGCCCTCATAGAACACATTTTTGTACACTATGTAAAGTTGATAATTAAACTATGTACAGTTGATAATTAAACTATGTACAGTTGATAATTAAACTATGTACAGTTGATAATTAAACTATGTACAGTTGATAATTACACTATATACAGGATGAGGAGTTAATTACGATATGTGAATAAACAGCAGTAGACAATCAATTTACTTATTAATATATATTTTCAGTTAGAGTTGCACGCTTTCTTTGATATTTCTAGATATCACGATTCAGTTTAATATCGCGATAATTTACGATATAAAATATCGAAAACTGGTGAAAACCTTAAGCACAACATTGTGTCAAAACAGCTTCTCAAATCTGAAGTTCAATTTATAGGCACATATGAATCCATAGAAAATTACCATATGTTGACCAAGAGAAAATTATTCTTTGAAAATTTGACACTGGAATGACTTGCTCTGTTAAAGAGCGAGTCATTACAGTGATAAATACCCAAATACCCAGCCATCTCTTGCTCTGTAGATGGGCACTTCTCAAGACTGCATTCTGACCTTATGATACCGCGATATTTCGACATATCGCGATATTTTCCACACGATATACCACCAATGGTATTATCGTGCAAGCCTACATTCCGTTAAGCAAAAATATATTATTATTATTATTATTATTATTATTATTATTATTATTATTATTATTATTCAACATTCATGTAAACCTAATTGTTGTGTCCTTATACAGCTGCTTTTACAATTGGCTTTTATACCTTTTAATCCAAACGCTGCTCTGGTCCACATACTCAACACAAACACTTAAACTATCACTCACGCACACATGTATTCACGCACTCACGCAAGCTCCCAGGTACTCGCGCACTTACACACTCGCTCTCGCTCATTCACCCCCCCCCCCCTCAGTCTCTCTCCCTATCTCTCCCATGCTCTCGCTCTTCGATCTCTAGCGCGCAGGTAGCATTAAGACTAGCAATTGTTACACTTTAAGATGATTATATATGTTGGATTTAAAGGCTGACAATGATGGGGAATGAGTAATGGTCGTCGGTAGTAAATTCCACATTTGCGTTGCTGTGTACGCAAAGCTGTTCTTGCCGTAGTCTGTTCGTATTTTTGGAGGTTTTAAGTATCCATTGGTTTTTGATCGCAGGTTTAGTGTATGCGCTTCATCTATGGGTGTAAACATATCGTTAATGTACTTAGATGTAAGGTTGTTTAGTGCTTTGTATGTCATGATGTTTGTTTTTATAGTCATTCTTTGACTTAACGGAGTCCACTTTAAGGTGTCATATAACTGTTTTGACGGAGTTCTGTGCGGGACGTCTAAAATAGCTCTAGCAGCACGTTTCTGCAATTTTTCTAGTTTACTTAGCAAAGTCGGTGTACCTGCGTAATAAACAAGACAACAATAATCTATATGCGAAAGAATATACGCTTTATAGAATAGGTTGCGCTCGTCAACATTCATGTACTGTTTGTTTTTCTTCAACATATAAATAAGGCTGGCTATTTTACTACATATTTTGCTTATGTGTTGTTGCCATGATAGAGTCTCGTTAATATGTAAGCCTAGAAGTTTTGCGTCGTTTACAATGCCTCGTATTGTATTCTTCAGTCGGACCGGAGTCGTTCGGAGTGAGGACCATTATTCGTACATACTACGTAGAGATCAGCAATCAGCCAATCTCGTTTCGGAGACTCGCCTCAATTTATATAAGCGCTGTGCCAACATATATATAAAATGAGCTAAGCGGCGTAGATCGTCTTGTGCCATAAGACTATAACATCGCCTCTTCATCAATGGAGGCATATTCATTCAGCACCAAGTTTCGTGTGCTTCTGTTATTACGTGTATTATAAATTTGGTGTCAATGATTATTTCAAGCACAAATAACTTCGAATACCACCTTGATTCCAGAGAACCTCGCCAACAGATGCCAATATATGCTGATGACTAACAGGCGCCAACTAGACTATTGTACGCTGTAAGAACGAACATTGCGCTAATGACTAATAGGCGCCCATTTTAGTGTAATATAGTTATCTTATTCTTCTGTAGCCGCGATTACCAGTAAGCGCCGTAGGTCAGCTTGAGATTATTATATTGTATAGACCTGTAATACGACGAGCACCGTTTTTAGATGTTATTACATTTTGTCATTAAATTTTGTTAGGTTAAATAGTTACATATTTTCTTAAAACGTGCAGAAGCTTTAACTTATACTAAACAGCTTCACTAAATACAACAATTCCTGTTTAAAATACGGCAACACGTTTTCACTAGAGCTGTCTCTCATGCCTCGCCAATAGGCTCGAGATGCGGCGATTAATTCTAACTAGTATTAAGCTCAGATATTTTGTTATGCTAGAGTAGATAGGGACGACTGCTCAAATAAAGGAGTGCTGTTTATGGTAAAGCCTCTTTTCCAGTACTGCTGCTCCATTGCATAAGCAAAACGGCGTTTCCATAATTGGCCACCAACTTTACGGCCTTCTAAATTACTGCTAGAGCAGCTGTCTGTTCTACTACTCTCCGGCCTTTGGCCAACTAATTTTCCAATGCTTTTGTGTGTTATCCTGTCCTTGTCTTGTTATTTGTGGTTGGGCTGACACGTGGTTAGAAGTCGCTCATCGGCTTCGGACTCGTCACTCGGCAACATGTACGCGCAGCCAGCCTGAGGGAGTGGTCCAACAGGTATATGCCGAGATGGCTACCCAGGCTCGTCCGCCAGGAGGGCAACCTGTTATTAAAGTTAAGTAGGCCTAAGCCATTTGAGGCATAAACCATGTGTTTGGACTCAATAACCAAATGTGTGTATAGCTCCCTTAGAAGGTCCACCAAAATAATACGCCATCGACTAAATCAGCGACAAGCTTAAGCCGACCGCGTCGGATTCTTTTGAAGGCGGTGCTCCGCCTCCACGTAATACAGCGTGCCTCCTTATATAAATAACTACACGAATATTTAATTTAATACACTTTAGCATTGATCTAGATGGGAGGATGGTCTCGGCCGCCTCTCCCCCTCAGCTTCGGCGTCATAGGATTTTTCCTGTGACGGAGACCAGCACGAGGAACCTTCCTCCCGCAAACCAATTTATTGGCCCGTGTTTAGGCATTAATTTATATTAAACTAGTTAGCCGCGCTAGGACTCCTCCTTCAAAGGTGTATCGTCCATATAAATAAGGATAGGTTAGGTATATTTGGCAAGATATAACACAGATATAGCGCAGACGTCACTTTATTAAATTGCAGATAACGATCTTTTATTGTTAATTCAGTATTCCTTTCAGCCAAAAGGCGGCTTTCGGCTCGCCATGCACATATATACATAAATTTAAGTAACTAACTATGCAGAGACACACCGGCTACATCAATAGTCGTGACGATACGGTGGTGTTCGCCACAGGCGGCAATGCTCGCCCGGCCTCAATGGAACGTGAACGTTCCACTGACCTTCGAAGTCGGTCTTTGTGGTCGCCGGTGGCACGCATGCTCCTCTCTCCGTCCACGAGGCTAGCTAACCAGCGTCGTCGGGCTGGCGAGTACCTCGAGTACTCTTCGGATTCCGAGCAAGAACTGTGGGAGCAGCGCGACACC
>CM067366.1:73956017-74003517 GCA_034401795.1 Chaetoderma sp. LZ-2023a | reverse complement strand
CAATCTGATAGGAAATCTTTGATCCCGGGATCTATTTCATCAAGCTCTCATTAAGCTTCTCAGTGCAGCAAATTCCTATTGAAACTGAAATTCGATGTGTTACGGTTGCCATGGTAATTTGCTCAACTCTGAAGTTTCTCTCCTCTAAAGGTTTTATAAATCTCACTCAGTTCTATCTATTTCCTCATACAACATAATAGTCAGGTATATGCACCAGCCAGAGTTGTGGCACCTTGTAGAATGCATTCATATGTATGTATGTATGTATGTATGTATTTTTATTTTTTATTGACGCACTGGCAACGTGCGGCTTCAATTTCCATGTGCTAACTTAGCCGACAGTGATGCACCCGTTAGTTTAATTTGTTGATCACCATCTCCCGGTCGCGGGATCGAACCGCCATTCTGCAACTCCGCATAGCATCAGCAACCAGGCATCTTTCCACTGGACCACCGCACCAAGACTAAAAGTCAAGGATTGGCCGACCAGTTTTCACATGTCTGATATACTGACACACTGACGATTCATTCGCCAGAAACACTCAACAATTGTCGCACTAGTTGAAATGATTGAATCAATTGAAAAGAAAGAACATATATTGGGCATCTTCCTGGACCTTTCAACAGCTTTTGATACTATCAATCCCAATATTTTATTAGGAAAACTTGCCTATCATGGAATCCTAGGATGTACACGTGCCTGATTTCAGAACTACTTAACTGATAGAACACAATGCGTGCAATTTAATGCAACCTGCTCTGAAAACAGGAAATTAACATGTGGTGTTCCTGAGGGGTCAATTCTTGGCACTGTACTGTTTTTACTCCATATGAATGGCTTGCCAAAAATCTGCCACAATTTGTCACTAATACCGTTTGCCGATGACACAAATGCCTTTGGTTCCAACCAAAACTTAGATATATTATGCGAAAGAGTAAATAAAGAAAGGGAAGACGTTATTAATTGGTTCAAAGTAAACAGGCTATCATTAAATGTTGGTAAAACAAACCATATGCTATTTTCAATGTCTAGACAATCAATAAACAATAGTATTCCAAATATCTATATTAATATAAAAGAAATTGAAGAAGCTCCTTTTTCTAAACTGTTAGAAGTTTATTTAGTCCAGAATCTGACCTGGGGAAAACTAATTGAGGTAGTCACAGCTAAAGTAACAAAGAGGCATGGGGTGATTCAAAGACAAAAGGTATACCTAACACAAGCCACTATTAAAACCCTGTATTCCACACTGATCCTTCCACACTTCACATACTGCAATGCCATCTGGACTAACACACACAAAGGCAAATTGACAAAAATACAAAGCATGCAGAAAAAATGCATTAAAATGTTCTCAAAAACAGCAAAGCATCAAAACATCTTCAAACCACAAAAACCTCTTAATCTCACAGACATAGGTAAGTCACAGATGATCTACATTGCCAGAGCCTTTCACCACAAAATTCTACCTAAATCTATAACCCACAGCTTTGCAAACAACATCCAAATCCACCCATGGGTCAATTTCAGGAAAACGTACCAAATGGTGTCAGAGGTCTTTGTCAGCAAATATGTGTGTTATACCTACAAATCTGTTTATTATTAAGCTATTTTCAGTAGTGGCAACTATAATTGTGATTAGATACATATATAAAAGCAATGTGAGTGCTTAATTAGAATATAAGAATCACTCGTGAATCATGTCACCACCTCAAAAATGCCATTTGTCAGAAACTAAAACATAGAAATTTGTAGATGATATAACTTATATAATCGGTATCTCTAGTAAGCCATAATGCCACAATAATCAGTGCCATGTATGTGGGAATGGCCAAACAGAGGCTGTAAGATTTCCTTCCATTGTAACATTTGTAGTAGACAGAAACATTTTCAAAAACTCATGAAGGAAACCTTTTGTCAGAACCATCACAACACATAAATATAGCCATTGTTTAATATGTGTGACAATCAATCCAATAAAGTTATCGCCCCTGTTATAGCTCTCCTTTAACACTATCCTACAAAAACGGTCAAAACATTACAGTGTAACTATATAGGCGAAATTTGATATCCTAATCATGTTACTTTGAAGAGTATATTATTTAGAACGCTTGCCCAAGTTTTCCCAAATGCATTTATCCATTCCTATAATATATTTTTAATATTTAGAATGACAGTCTATTTTGATAAGCATCCATTGAGAAAAAAAATGACAGCATTGACAAACACATCATATTGGCAAGACCATCACAGTCAAGACCATCGCATTCCCTATTTTTAAGTCATGGAAATGTGCACATTTCTTTACATCAGAGATGCCTTATGGTTTTATATGTCCTACTAAAGTAGTTTGTGCTATCAATAGACCTTCCTTTGCACAATATCAGGTCAAGACCATGACATTTTGTCAAGACTGTCACATATGTCAAGACCATCACATTGAATTTTTTATTTGGATTCATACAATTTACCCTTACAGCTAACGAGTCAATATATTATTCATTAATTAGCCGTATATATATTCTTGACCATTTTGCATCACATACATCGGATCTGCATGTTAGTTTTGATAAAATCACCCCTGATACCGTGTGATGGTCTTGACCAAATCGATGCCAATGTGAATAATGAGGACATAATTTTCAGGAAATGGATTAAGATTAAGCATTGGAAGTTACAAAATCATCCTCTCCAATCAAGTCAAATGAATAAAAATTCATATAATTATATATCAAAACGGTTTGAAATTTGACATTTCTGAACCACCTTTTTGGTACGCTTTCCTGAAATTGACCCACATACAACACTAGGAACAAACATGAGCTCCACATTAGATACACACGAACAGACACAACAAAACATAGAATTTCAATTGTGTCATCAAAGGGAGGAATAATACAGATAAACAAACACGCGAAAAAATACTAACACTAAAATGATATAAAGACATAATTAAAACTAGAGAACATTTACTTAAGTAACTATAAATCTGCGAAGACTGGGCATGAAGAAATAGTTTAAGGCCTCTTCTAAAGCCCATTGAACACGTCTGATGATGATCTAATACAAACTCTATGTGTAGCCACAGCCCAAAGATCCATGCTGGAAATACCCTTAGGTTTAAAACTAAAAGGCCACCTTGACACTAGGGATAAAATAACTTGTGTCTTCTAACATTATCTTTGAAGTTGCATGATGAAGTTGCATGATGAAAGGCATGTAACGTATGCCAAACATAAAAACTGAAAAGCTTTACCTGTGAGTGACCTTGACCCCGAGAGATATTAAAACTTTCAATGGATATTTGTTAGATCTCTCAATGTTCTAGAATCTGGCCAGGTTTGAAGAGAATCGGAAGAAAACTTTAGGAAATAACACTGTTCCAATATTGCTCCCATAGGTTTACTATGGGTATATGTGGCAACCAAAAGCGGATCAAATTTAAAGTTGAGATCAAGTCAAGAAAATATGAGAGCTAGAAGTTCACCAAATTTCAAGTCGATCGGAGCAAAACTCATTTTGGCGGCCATTTTGAAAAAAACAATTTTTTTTGGTCATTTTGCGCCCAAAAGGTGCGCCTGGTCGTCAGTTTTCAAAGAACATTTTCCAAAAATAATTTTCTTCAACAATTTTTCATCCTGAGTTCATTTTTGCAAAAAACGAAAGCTGGTATATTTGCCCAGAATTTCTTTTAAAAATAATCATCTGTGGCAACATCCTACCCAAGTATGGTTTAAATAGAATTTTATTTTGTTCAATGGGAGCACAGTAAGACATAAGTCTTATACTCGTGTCTCCCATACATACAAATACAATACATTAATAAATACATCAAGATGGGGTATAATAAAACATAATTAAATAGTAACGTATGTATAACTAGTTAAATGATAATTTATATCAACCACTGATTACAATTGTCTAGGGAGTTCGCACGCTTACGTATGTGTACGTGAATATGTGCGTGTGTGCGTACGTATTGGCGTGCGTGTGTGCATACTGCGAGAGAGAGAGAGAGAGAGAGAGAGAGAGAGAGAGAGAGAGAAAGAGAGAGAGAGAGAGCACGCGCACGCGCGAGAGAGAGCGCGCGAGAGAGAGCGAGCGAGAGAATGGGAGAGAGGGGGTGGGGGAGAGCGGGAGAGAGAGAAGGAGAGAGCGGGGGAGAGAGAGAGAGAGGGGAGGGAGGGAGGGAGGGAAGTAGAGAGCGAAAGAGAGAGGGAGAGAGAGAGAGAGGTTGGGATGGAGTGTGTATGTGTGTGGGGTGGGGGAGAGTTAGGGAAAGAGAGACAAAAGAGAGGAGAGGAGAATATGAGAAACAGGGTATAAACTAAGAATTTGACAAGAGTGAGAAAGGTAAGGTGAGGAACTCGTAATGCTGCGTTCACCATGCTTGTATATGTTGGGCTGTTTGCATTTCGCTCTTATATATAGTTGCGAATTTAACAAATAGGAAGTTACTTAAAGCGGTTGGTATTGACTATGTATTGGCATACGGCGTTACATATTGTAATATTCTTTTCCAAGTCGACATTGTTAATGCCGTATAGAAGTTGATTAGCTGTCAGTGTGGCAAGAGAGATATTCTTTAGGATGGGCTGATTTTGAAGAGAGACTCTTTGGTCGTTAAAAAGAGGGCAGTGGAGGAGATAGTGATCTGTGGATTCATCAGTGTATCCACATGGGCAGCTAGCTGAGTCTGACAGAAAATTTTCAAATAGATGCCTACCCAAGTATGGGAGTGATCAGATCAAAACTCTAGTTGTAGTAGCACTTCAAACATCAATTTGAAATCCCCATACATTTCCTATGGGATTTTTTCCATGCACTGTAGGGGCAAAAGTCCGGCGGCCATTTTGCCAAAAAAAAATTCCAAAAAACAAATGGCCAGCAAGTATGGTAGTGATCCGTTGAAAACTCTAGCAGTAATATCACTTCAAAGATCAATTTTTGAAATTCATACATTTCCTATGGGACTTTTTGCCCACTCAAAGTTGGGTAGCTCGAAAACTGTCGGATGGATCCAAAATAAAAGTAAGTACCATCGATTGTGGTATGGGCCCTTGAAGTTGACAAAATTTGGAGCTGATCGGATGAAAAATGTAGGCGGCGATAGCTCCTAAACCTTTGGGAGAATAATAATAATAATAATAATAATAATAATAAGAATAAGAATAAGAAAGATCTTGAGTAATTATAATAATCTGCGATAGATCGCAGATTAATAAGAAAGATCCTGAGTAAAAGTAATAATCTGCGATTGACATCGCAGATTAACTAGCATACTCAACACATACTAGATCTAGATAACACACTAAACAGTTATCATTACTTAATGCCATGATAACAAAGATCACACACGCTTCCTGTATCATTGCCATAGCTACTATCATAGCAACCAGCACCACTACTTGTACTACTACTACTACTACTACTACTACTACTACTACTACTACTACTACTACTACTACTACTACTACTACTACTACGACTACTTACTACCACCACTACCACCACTACCACGACTACCACGACTACCATTACTACTACTACTACTACTACTACTACTACTACTACTACTACTACTACTACTACTACCACTACCACTACTACTACTACTACTACTACTACTACTACTACCACCACTACCACTACCACTACCGCAACCACCACCACCACCAGCATCACTACTACTACTACTACTACTACTACTACTACTACTACTACTACTACTACTACTACTACTACTACTACTATTACATCATAATGCACTATTACTGCTATCGACACTACTGCTTCTTTCAAACTGACGCACCTCAACAAGTGCTACTACTAAATAGCAACCAACGGATTGAGCTGGGGTAATTGGCATGCGTTGCCCGTCCCCCTTCCTTTTTTCAAATTGCTGTCCCCTCGCCGCAATGTACCGGGAAGTGACTGATCGCCTCGCGGTGCCACTCGTTGCTTGTGAATAAACATGGTTTTAAATTTATATGCTGCTCTCGAGTCGCTGACAACTGGAAATCGGACTAACCAATGACAATTGGGCTACTCATGGCATGTGATTTTGGCAGCCTATACTCAGAGATATATGTCGCTATCAAGTTGACCTAGTGAGCTAGGTATAGCAATGCGACAGCAATGTGAGGCGATTAGGAAATGATGGCTAGCAATAGCTTTCGGTTCGCAGTTGCCTCATGTGCCGCCATGTGCGATCACCTTAAGTAATGTGTAAAATATAATAATTAACCATGCTAATAACAAATTAATCGTCCATATTTACCTCTATGATTGCCCGAGAGGCCGTTTAAGATCATCCAGATTTCGCAATTCTCCTGCGGAGGTCCCGGGTCGCCATGTGTCTTTTACCTCATGCCACCTTTTTAATAGTGTTTGCTCCCATTGACGTTAAAACCTGGCTGCACCACTGCTCAAAGAAATCCTAACCTAACCTTAGTGTTATTAAAGAGACTGGCAGTGAAATGGACATTGGGCAAGTGAAATGGACATTGGGCACTCAACCGTTAGTTGTCTAATCATGCTTGCCAGGATTGAGCCCGATAAGTGCAATCAAGAACTTTGTCGTGGCATTGGTCTGTTGCAAGGCGGCTGTCACAAGTAAAGAGACGCTGATACCCGATGAGTCAACCATCTCTATGGCATGGAAGCGGTATCAGGGGATAGGTCAAGTGAACATACGTCATGCTGGAGGATCTGCTAGCGCTATCAGATATCCACAGCAAAACTGTCCACCGAAACCGAACCACCAATGCTTTAGTATTGCTGACTCATTTTAGAGGCAAGGCGGGGTGGGGGGGGGGGGGGGGTTGGCGATGCTCACTCAGACTGTTAGAAACATATGAGGTACCACTGGTTTGAGGTCTTTCTGTGGGAGTACCCTTAAGTGAGAGGTACTGTCAATTGAGACTGAATGGAGTAGAGAACAGCTCAACTTGATTCCTGCGCAAAGGGAATTTGCCTTGTTCACAGACGAGTAGTGATTCTGCTTGGATTTTCACAATGGGCGTGATCGTGTGTAGGTAGCGACTTCAAAATGAAAGATTTGCTGATGCGAACACGGTAGAACCTGGGTGGTTAATCTCTACTTAGAAGACAGGGTTATTGAGCAAGCTGAGTGACCAGTTCACTCGTCAGACGTGACTTCTATTGAGCATGCTTGAGAACTTTCAGCTCGACCAGTCCAATTTACAGCTCCAGACCTTGACAGCTGAATGGGGACAACATACCGCCAGTTCTGCTTTGATCATTGATTTGCAGCGTCCAAAGGTTTCAAGCTGTATGCAGTGATAGGGATGGCCATACGCGGACAGAGCAGCCAGGAAACCCTAACTGTGGTACTTAGCAGACACATCCATACATGACTGTAGTAGATCTACAGTATGCTACAGGGTCACACTTGTCACGGCGCTTGTTAAGCTTCATTGCAAAATACCTGGCATTGCTATTCCGTGTTGATAATTGCAAAATAAATGTAGTCAAGGCTGTGTGGATTCTTATTTGTATCCCTATGTTCAATTCTTTTATATTATTGTACGCTATCCTTCGCAAGTTTTGAGATGTTTCTCCAGCCTACGTCATTCTATGCACACTAAGAATTTTCTGAAATAGAATGGTCTCTGATGCTTACCTGTAAATATGTCTTTGCACCTGGTGCTCGCGTTTTAAAATGCAAGGAAAGTGTGGGAAATATGAGAATATTAATGACAACACCAACTGCATACCAGAATGGAGCAGCGACGCCATTCTAAAATAAATAAATAAATAAATAAATAAATACCGGTAAATAAATAAATAAATAAATAAGTAAATGGGTGAGTGGCTGGATGATTGGCTGGGTGACTGGGTGTGTGGCTGGGTGGATGGATGGGTGGGTGGGTGGGTGGGTCCGTGGGTGGATTGGTTTGTGGGTGAGCAGGTTGGCTGGCTGGCTGGCGGATGCATGCATGCATGAATGAACGGATGGATTAATGTGTGGGTGGGTGGGTGGTCGGGCAGGCATACGGACGGACGGACGGATAGATGGGCGTGATTGTGGGCAAGTGACCGGGTGGGCTGGCGTGCGTGCGTGCGAGGTTGGGTCGGGTCAGGTCTGATCGGATCGCGTCGGTGGTGGGGGTATGTAGCATGTGCCATTCCATGTTGGTATTTCGACCGACCATCTTCTAGAATTAAGTGTAAATTACCCTCCCTTACTCTTGAGTTAAGAGAGCTATTTGGGTTCAGTGAGCTTCTAGATATGCTCACCCAGCTCTGCCTAATTTGCACGCACATTTGAACCGATTTAACTCTTTGAGCCCTACTGTCACAGAATCTCAATCTCACAAGGTAATTATATAGGCCTTACAGATAAGCTGTGGAATAGTTCTAAACAAATTTGATTGGGCGTTGATGCGGCCTATTGCAGCTAAAATGATCCAGGTCATATTACTTTCAAAGCATTCAACGGATGAGCCTCTTGTTTTAATTGGCAACAACTTATAAATTCACCCAAATATATTGTCGGACCTTTCTAGCTTTTGTGTATGACCTTTGATTGTGACGTCAGCTAGCACGTGGCGCATTTTAATTAGATACTTGAGTGACAGATTGGGTCCTTCCATCGGCGGTCTTGTGACGCGCTATTTTAGTTTATGCTATCCCTTTAAAGAGAGTCTCTCCTCAAACAGTTTTACAGAGATATTTTTCGCTCTTTAACCCTTGAAGGCTCAGTGTCATGATTACAAAACAACTAAAGAAGAAAGCTTTGGAATATTTTGTAACTAGATCGACATGAAACCGCTTGTTTTAAAATATTCAACTAAATATTCATACAAAATTTGTTGCTGCTGGTCTGTCAGGGTTATAGATCAATAAAAATTTCATCAATAACTTGTAATTGTCATACAACCCAATTCTATCTATTACATTGTAAGTATTTGTAATGATTTGCTAAGCCTTTATCGCTTGACATTCCCCTTCCTCAATATAATATATTATATTGAGGAAGGGGATATATATATATATATTGAGGAAGGGGGATATTAAGAGATAAAGGCTTAGCAGAGCAAATGTTGCAAATGAACACAACACACATATATATGGTAATATATAGACGGTAATAACTCCCAGTTAAATTTGTTTCAAATCATTCAACAGACTATGTTTACAACACAAATAATTTGTCCTTTCAGTTAAATGGTTAAAATAATCATTAAAATCCAACCGTCTCTGAAGTAATTCTCTCGAATAATCATTA
Organism: Chaetoderma sp. LZ-2023a; assembly: GCA_034401795.1. Classification (NCBI taxonomy): domain Eukaryota; kingdom Metazoa; phylum Mollusca; class Caudofoveata; order Chaetodermatida; family Chaetodermatidae; genus Chaetoderma; species Chaetoderma sp. LZ-2023a. Next base: position 73,994,263 of record CM067366.1, on the reverse strand, counting down.
CAAACATTAGCTCAGAGTTTGCATCATAACGTGCTGTAGAGGACTTATCTATTCAGCTTATATCATCTTCACAGGCATATTTTTTTGATGTGTTAAGATATACCTCAATCAGCAGGTATGAATATAAATATATTAATAAACTTAACACATGTACCTTTAGAAGTGGCCGCTAAATGAAGGGTTGAAAAGCACCGCCCCACAAACTGTACATAGTTCATTTGGCAAGGTGTTTAGGTTGTACAAAGGTTTAGAAATATGCATATAAATGCGTGAAATCTGAACAGTTATAAATGTGGGCAACGTGACAATGCATTACTTATAACTGACCTTCTTGTCACCATTCAATTTATGAATTGAAAGATAGCCGGAGAGAAGAAGTTATTGGTTTAGTTGGCGTCTATCGAGTCCCTGAATCCAGGTCCCATTACCGCCATTCTAGGCTGGTTTTATTTCAGTCTATTATTAGCAACTTCCTCAGTTTTTACACTGGTACCCATTTATACTCCTGGGTGGTGAGAGGCGACGAGGAGTGAAGGAGATTCCCTGTTTCCAGCGATTGTTAGTTGGCAGAACGGAGATGCTATCCCGGGGTCGCCACTTTCACAGCTCTGCTCGTTACCGTTTCTCATAGCCGGAGAAAGTGGACCTTTCCTGTTTTAGTCATGCCCCGCTAGCTAAGCTCCAACTACACTTCGCCGTGTTGGGATTGATCGATCCCGAATGCCCTAACTATCAATTTCCCGAAAACTATACAGTTAAGCTGGTGAATATTTTGTAACTAATTTGACTTGGTGCTGTTGCTGGCAACAACAACGCCCAGTCAAATTAGTTTCAAAATATTCAACAGGATATTTATTAAATATAGTACAACAACGCATAGTCCATCTTCAACTATGCGTTCGTGACATATACTTATCTACGTCATTCATGTCGTCATAATGACGTCATTGATTGCGATGTCATTCTATACGTCACGTAGCTGATTATGACGTCATGTGATGGATTGATACAGTGGAAAGGCCTGTTGCGATTGACCTCAGGCTGGACAGCCTTCTCACACAGCATATATCTAGGGAGGTCAAAGGCAAAGATGATGATATGTGTGCTGGATACTGAGATGGTATCACCTGTATGCATAAAGTGATCGTTGTTAATGGCATCTGTCTCGCAGACACGGTCATAAGACCATCATTGCTTTCCTAACCTCCGCATATGGCATTGGGATTTGAAGGAGTTTTGGCTGACCGTGGAAAATGGATGGTTCATCTTCTGTACTCGTGAACTCAGCCTTAGGTTCCGTAGGAGGTGCAAAAATAGTTTCAATAGAGCGCTCTGCTACAAAACTATTCTATACGGAACTATAATGTTTGCTAAGAAAACGGTATCCCAACATCCTTTGCGCGACACCCTTATGACGTAATATATACCTATGTGACGTGAAAACATGTTTTGCTTTTCGCGAGTCACCTCTAAACATGTTTCAGGAAATAGCAGAGCGCTCTAACAAACCGTATCGTTCCGTAGCAGAGGCAGCCTTATGTTACGTAGGAAGTGCAAAAAATAGTTTCAATAGGTCAATAGGTCGCTCTAACAGAGCGCTCTGCTACAAAACTATTCTGTATGGGACAAGAATGTTTGATAGTGAGGGGTATACTATAATATAATGATCGCACAACTGTGTCCCATAGGCCCTACTTTAACCAACGTCCATATCAATCTAAACTAGCCAACTTCATGGTTCCTGATAAATTCACTATACCTCACTATATTTTATATATTGTTTAATTAGATATCCCAAACAATCCGATATTTATGCCTAGTGGCAGTAAACTTAAATCATAGCCCTACACATTAAACACTGCACATTTTTTTTTTACATCTTAGAACCTATATTTTCATCTTTGTAATATGTTGTTAAATGTCATTGTGTTTGATATGTCAACAAAAGGATTGATTGATTGATTGATTGATTGATTGATAAGAAAACGGTTTCCCAACATCATTTGCGCGACACGCTTATGACGTAACATATGCCTCTGTGACGTATGACTTTTTTCGCGTACAATTACGTCACAGATGGAAAACATGTTTTGCTTTTCGCAGTCACCTCTAAACATGTTTTGCGAAATAGCAGAGCGCTCTAACAAAACGTCCCGTTCTGTAGGAGAGTCTTTTTTCCGCCTCGGTATCTAGCAGAGCGGTCGGGAGCGCTTTCTCTACGGAACAGGCTCCAGGTTTCCGCCTCGCTAATCTAGCAGAGCGCTCTGGAGTGCTTTCCCTATGGAACAGGCTCCTGCTTTGAACCATTCTCTCATTGTCTCTGTTTTCCCGCAGTCCGAGCCGATGAAGTGTCCATCTGTCCATCAGAGATGTGCGCAGCGAATGGTGGCTGTAGAGGGTCTATTCTTAATGCCTTGGCTACTGTGAACTGGCCGACACAAAGGAGACAAACGATGCAGACACCTTATTTAGCGAGGGGGCTGGGTGGGGTGTGGGAGGAAGGGAAGGAGCATAATCTTGGGTTCACTTTGTTGAACTCAGTTCAACCAGCATTGGAAATCGGTATGTACCAGGCAACATTGCTTTCCCGTCCTTCTAGGGTAACAACGATGGTCGATGTTTGAACTAGTCCACACGGGAATACGATGAACTCGCTATGCCCAGCCACTTGTAGTGGCTGAACATGGCGAGTCTATCGTAGTCCCCGTGTGGACTATGTTTGAACATGTTCTTTGTACGCCAAAAAATACATCCGCCCAGAAAGAGTTTTCAGTAGTGGGTGTCAACACTTATAATGCCCGCGCAGGACGGATCTAAAGAACATAAACTAACACCACTAAAAACGAACGCAATCCGTAAGCTCGATACACACGATACGACAAGTTGAATACCACATGTTGTAAGTGTGTACACACGATCCAACAAGTTCTATTCAACCTGTTGTAAGTGTGTACACACGATCCAACAAGTTCTATACAACATGCTGTATACAACAAGTTGTACCGTGTGTACGTACTTACAACATATTGTGTGCAACAAAATGTTGGCTGAAAACATAGAACAGTGTCCTATTTTCATCCAACTTTTTCATCCAACAAGATGTATACAACAAGTTGACTCGTGTATATTGGTTTCGTACAACATTTTCATCCAACATTTTATGCGACCAATTAATAGTCCCAAATTAATACACGCCATTTACGTCACAGTCTCCATGTACATCATTTACGCGTCAACAACAATGGCTGCCCATAGCAAATGTATATGGCCGATCGAAGAACTCGACACTTTAGTTAGCCTTTACGATTCTATTCCGTCGTTTTCTGTTTAGCCGTTTTATAATACTATATGCGATAATCACCATCATTCCACACGGCACAAGGGCGTCTGCTATTTTGGAAACCATTGAAACTTAATTGCCATGTAACTGCCACGTGCCGATTTGGATTTTGCTCAAACGTTGTGTGCAACTTGTTGGTTCGTGTGGACTGTCTTAACCAACTTGTTGTATACAACTTGTTGTGTGGTGTTTATCGAGCTTAAAGGAGTTTAGAATGTTCGCAATGGACACGGCACAGTGGAGGAGCTTGAAGAAAACTAATTGCAGTTGAAAGAAATTTCCACTCCTTCTAGCTGCAGTAAGTTGTCACCAAACAGTCATTTACCTCTGCAAATACGAGATACGGCCTTTAGATCTTGGAGATGTATCCCTAGATTATTGGTTCATTCACTTTGAAAATCATTCCTGCTGCCCTGAAATTTATGTTCTTACAATATCCCGGCTTTTAACAACTCTGCTAACCAAACAGTTCTTATTTTCCAAATACATAGACTAATGTAAACTATAAACTCAGCATGGGTGTATGGCTAATTAGCATAGAATACAATTCATACACTACTTGTGAATGCTCGTAGGTTTCAAAAAGAAATGTTTACCCCTGTTGCTATGGTTGCACTCTGTAAGAAGTCTGCTGGCCAGAGAAGTTGCGTTGCCACAGTAACCGCCGTCAAACTGAGTGTTACGCGTCCTCCGGCGTCGAAGGTCGTGTCCAGATTGTTAGCGTCCTTGAAGACGTGTTTCCGCAGAGCATTATACAACATAGCGAGGACTATTGAGAAGCCACAAAAACCAACGATCAGAAGCAAGGGCGTCTCCCACGCTTTCAAAACTGGCGTTAACCTGTTTAAAAGGCGGAATAAAAATATAAGTTAGATACTTAATTTGACAAGTGATGAAGGCAAATTAATAAATATCTTACCGTTACACTGGGCTCTTTTCCAAAACGCTTCTAAAGACCTCGGTGACTGTATATTAGTCCAACGGTTGGCTGGGTTAAATGTCTGCATGTTCGTGTGTTGTGTTTTAATGGGCATTGCTAATAACCACCACCTGTTCAGCCGATAAAGGCAGCTTCTGAATGCAGCGACTCCTTGAGCACACTGCAATGAGCCAGTGCTATGTGTGTATGGGAGACGTATGGGGAAATTGCAAATATTGTTGTCTAAATTATTACTACTAAACGTATGGCATTGTTGCGGCATCACGTTTATTAGCTGCCTCTGTGGTGAAAGCCACCAGACAACAATTTCAATGAGTAAAGACTCTTAATTTGTCAGTCAAATAGTTTTCAAGATATTTAGCCATTCCAGAGATATAACTCTTGGAATATATGTCATCTGCAAAAACTCAGCAGTCGGACGGTTAACGTTGAAATTGACGACACTTGCATATCCATAGTTAAAAAGAGTTCAAAGGTTTTTGGGTAGTGGGGAATAATGTAATGGTCTTGATTATTACTGCATTCTAATGATGATGGTGTACTGTATTCTGCGACTGCAGTAGTAGAAACATCCTTCAGCTGCAATCAGTCCTTCTTCGCGTTTGATTACGGCGTTTTTAACTCAGGCAAAATATTTAGCTTCCTCAAGTCACTTCTTGATCTAAGTGTACGAGTGCTGCTTTCACCTCGCTTAACAGATTTATGCAATGACGTCCTCTTCTGGCATTATATTTGCTGGCTCCTACCATGGCAAATTCCAAGGCTCTCTGTGCTGGTGTGTCTTCTGGTATCCTTAGCACATGGCTAAACATGGAGCATCTTTGCTGGGCGACTTTTACGGACAGCGGCGAGATATTGCACATCTTGTAAAGTGCATCGTTGGAAATTATGTTGCCCAGCCATCGGTGTCCATTGATGGTGTGTGGGTGGTTGTGGCAGCGGGCAACAAGTTTGTCTAGAAGTGGAGCTTCCCATGTGTTACAGTTATACAGCATCACGGATACGCAGGTTCCATTATATTGATATTTTGGCAAGGGTATATTTGATCTACGAATCCAGAGCTTCCAGAAGGACTGGAAAGCTATGCTCCCCATGCATGATGTAGCGTGCAGCAATGTCAGCAGTACTGCAGCGCAGTGAGCACATGATTTTACTTTTCCTCCATGGTTCGCTACCGCGAAGTGGATCATCATTTTCCCTAGCTTCATGTTTTGTCGATAGGTATATATGGGTGAACTCTGTTTTCTATTTATTCATAGAAATTCTCATTTTTAGTTTGCTTTAACCTATCAGGAGGAGTTCGTCAATGCTTTTTCTTGTCTATAAGTTCACATCCTCATTCGTCAGCGTATTCTATCTCTAGTGGCATGCCAAGGATGGATACTGTGGAGTTTTGTCATGTTGAATTTCCCGCACAGATTTCAATGCTGCGGCAAGTTAACAGGTGAAAAACACAGGTGATAAATCATTTCCCCGTGGAAGCCGATTGATGTTTCAAACTCTGCGGACTTCATTGACTTGACTTTAAACGTTTAACTGCGTTGAAAGATTTTGATGTGTCAATGCCCATTTTGTGGAAATCCCAGAGTTTGGATATGACTACTGACACAAGCATACGCGGAGCCCTTGCAATGGCTGCACAGCTGCGGCTACGATTAAAGCCACTATCTCAGGATCCTGGGCCAGAGCAGAGTCAACTCGTACCATAGTTATAATGGGATTAACGGTGGTACGAACTGATCATGGCTAGGTACAAGTAGTCTCAAACTCTGGTACGAGTTGTCCAAAAAAATGGTACGAGTTGTTCATCTATTTGGTACGTGTTGACTTGGTTCGATTTGTTGATGGTACCAGATGTTCTGCACCCATGGGTGGATCCGATCTGTCACACGCCACACACCGCGCGACAATATGATCAACAGAATCTAAAATACTTCCACATTTAACCCTTTCATGATAAAGTCGGCTAAAGGCGGCGCAAACAGGTCAGCAAATGAACATTCAATGAGCAAATATTTACATTTTCTTGGCCAAATTTAGCCATTAATCCTTTAACCTTCGAATTTGTTCAAGAAAACTTTCTCATAGCAAATGTCAGTTCGCAGACCAAGCGAAGACTATTTTTGAAATTTTACCACTGGAATGACTGGCTCTGTTATCGAGCAAGTCATTCCAGTAGTAACTTTTTCACAAATAGTCTTCTCTTGGTCTGCAAATCGGCATTTCTGGAGACCACTGCAGAAGCCGTTTTTGGCTGACGTAAGTGTTAAAGGGTTAAAGGCTTGATGTCAAAATCAATAAGCTCGTTTCGTATACATAGCTAGACAGACTATTTATTCTATGCATACTTGATGAATCATAGCTAGGGCCTACTGCTGATATACCGATTGTGATCCGCGTCGTTTACAAAATTGGGATGAATTGATATGAAATGTAGGTAAATAATAGAGTATCTCAGACGAGTTACCATTTAATGTCGGAAGTAATAAATAAACCTCGTGTGCTGAATATTATTGTGAATAATATATGGTACCAGAAGTCCATAATCCTAGTATATAAGGACTTAGATAGAACTGAACTGGATGATAATTTTGACATCAAATGAGAGATCGTCTGCGATAGATTTATGTTCCTTTTCACTTAGTTCCAATTTGTAAGCAACGCAGACAAAATCAGTTCATCGACAGAAGGCGTATAGTTTAGCAGCCTTGCGTTACGTAGGGAAAATGTTTTTAAACGTTTTGCTAATCCGCAGACTATTGACAAACGGCTATTTTCGCATTAATTACATCCTATAATATACAAAACGAGAAAAGCCTATATTACACGCGCAGAGAGCTCTGGAACACTTTCGATATGGAATGCAAGGCAGCTAGAATATGTAGTCGTCTATATATTAGAATATGAATTGTCATAGCAACCCAGTGCTAAATAACTGCGCATACACGCATACACTGTCCGTAATTGTTAGCTAAGCAATTGTCTGCTAATAGCTCGTGGTATCAAATGTACTATTAGCATATTACAGTCCGGTGCATTTGCACTCCGTACCAATGCCTAATCTATTGTTATGTTAATGTTTAAACGGGTGGGCCATCACAATGGTGATGTTTAAACCAGCAATCTTTTGATATGGTAATGTGACAATCTATTCACCTATTGCTATGTTAAAAATCAGCACTTTTTGCCAAGGATTTTCTACGTGGGCGTCTGAATTTGTGGTGCATGCAACACTTTTTTGGTATAAATTCCAGGTAAAAATTGGACTCTGGGTCCGACCTTGAATTGTCCTAGCTGGTGTAAGGCGCTGAACTTAGCGTTTGTCTCTTAGTTGTTGGGCTAGTCCGAATTTCTGTCAGTTTGCTTAATACTTAGGTTACTAATACGCGAGTACGTTGTTCAGATAAAGTGTACATTGAGATATAATGTAGCTGTGATTTGAGTAGTGTAGTGTTCCGTGTTGAGCTTCTGGCTCCACGAGGGATCTTTAATTTTGCTGTTTAGCATGTAATGATTCTTAATTCGAGTGCTCGCGTACTATATCATTTTTGGTTTATGGTTAGAAACTGGCAGCAATGAGGACCGGCATTTCAACCGATTGACGACTTCATAAGCCACGGTGGCTTATGAAGTCGTCAATCGGTTGAAATGCCGGTCCTCATTGCTGCCAGTTTCTAACCATAAACCAAAAATGATATAGTACGCGAGCTTACTTCTAAAGAACAGGAGCTGATGTAAGTGTATAGTGTAAGTCTTAGGGCGTAGTTAATAATATTCCCACTATCTAATTAACCACTTACTTGATTAAATTTTAGTTCCTGTTTTTCTTAAAAATTATGGACATGTCCTCCAGTAATTGATATTATTCTGACTTCTGGATTTCTGAAACTACCCATTTGAGTCTGTAGCCATTTATATACCCGATTCCCCAAATTGTCTGTCCAGGTGACCATGATATTAGGCAAATTCAGTGCACTCCATGTTTGAGATCTCAGTGGTAATAGTTGCTATTTCACATCACATATCATTCCTCTCGGCTACCCCTAGCAACCACTGTCGATACTTGTACAATTTCTGATTTCCTGTCTTGGTACGGAGTGCAAATGCACCGGACTGTAATACGCTAATAGGTATGTGGAAAATCTGACAACGCTAAATTGACAGGAACATCGCAACATTTACAAAATGCATAATTTGTCACATCGCCCAAACGGAATGGCCATAATTTCCTCTATACAATGTTGCTGTTTGATGTTGCTATGGGAAAGAGCAACCATATTCTGAAACATTGACTATCAAAAGAAACATCGGAACATGAAATATTGAAGAATAACTAAAAACGCTGTCGTGATTGGAATAGTGAATTTGCGTAGGGCCTACATCTTATGTAAATCAGAATACCGCGAGACCCGGCTCGTATTTTAAAGACAGACGCGGGCATGACAGACGCGCTCATGCCCAAAATCCAAGATCACCAGCCCAGATGATTTCAAAAATCAATAAACGGAAAAAATGATGTTTAAATGTCAGAAGCGCATACACTTTCAGCAACGTAATTCAGCAATCAAATGCTTACAAACTACCGCTTACTTCACGGATTTGATGACCAAATTTCAATTCACTGTGAATTGGACATAAAAGCGTTAGGCCCCTATATTGCCACCGTGATAGCGCGTGGAATTATTCAAGGGTAGAAGATTTAACCACACCCTCAATTTGGCCAAATACCCCATGCTGCTGAACGATCATACAACAATTACATGATGCCCATATGTTGCTAAATTATTACTAATAATTTATGAAATAATGGCAGCAACATCGTATCATCATTGAAACAGCAAAATGGCCTGCTTTAACGCAAATAGAGTGGCTTCAAAATATGGCTTAAAGTTGAATAACTTTGAACACGGCATAACGTTGAATGTACCTGATTAGCGCTATTATGATCTACAGTTCAGCGTAAAATTTAGGCAAATTTATTCGATAATTATTCAATTTACAGCAGCCAAAATGCACTCTTTAAATTTGTACAAGTGGCAATTATGCTAAAATATTTGAAACCAGTAAGACTGGAAGCCATTGCTGCCCTAAACATCAACAACTTTCAGCACCATTGATAGCACAATTGTCAACCAGATTAGAGAATTTCTAATAACAAATCCAGTCTTGTTTCAATACATTAACAGTAGTCATTGTGGGGAGTTGGTTGGAGACCCTATACCTTATCATTCACGACGTTACATTTCAACAATTAAGAGCCACATTACGGGCAAAGTAGCATAATCATAGATGGTCGTTTACTACAAGTCAAATATAAATATATCCTTTTGGGCTACACAGCAGTGATACGTTATAACCGTGGGTTTTGGTTTTTTTTATATAATTCAGTAAGACCTGCCCTAAGCGACCACCTCATGTTACACCATTACATGGGCGCCATAGACTTTCTTAATCCTTTAACCCTCGAATTTCTTCAAGAGAATTTCAATTTTCTCATAGAAAATGTCCATTTGCAGACCAAGAGAAGACTATTTTAAAAAAATGTTAATTGAAATGATTGGCTCTGCTGGCTATCCATTTGTCTAGACATTGCACCACCAACCACTACACCAACCACCACCACCATCATCAACAGAACCACCTTCAGCACCACCGCTACTAACACCACCAGTACCGACATACACCACCAAACACTAAGCACCATCACCACCATCAGTGGGTGGGTGGGTGGGTGTTTCCACACATGATTTTCAAATCGTCGTCCAGAACGAAGTACAGCGTTACGCATCCAATAAACATGTAAAGTTAGCGACGTTGTATGCATAATATTATATAGATAATAATCATGTATCTAAGGAGATATGTCTTTAAAGATAGGTTGTAACATCGCGCGCATGTGTGCGCGTGCGTGCGTGTGTGGGGGGGGGGGGGTGTGTGCGTGTGCCTGTATGTGTGCCCTGTGGGCCACATGATTTTCAAATCGTCGTCCAGAACGAGGTACAGTGCTACACGGGCAATATATAGGTAAACCTAGTGACGTTGTATGTATAATACTATATAAATAATAATCATGTATCTAGCGTATTTAAGGAGATATATTTTCTTTAAAGATAGATAATACCAGCCATTTAAAGTTTTTATATGCTATGATGATGTATAAAACATAATTTTAAGATTTTGTGCATGTGCGTGTGTGCACCTGCATGCGTGCCCTGCGCGTGTATACGAGGTATGCATGCACACGCATATTGGAAAGGGAAAAAAGGGATATGGTCATCGTAGTTTCGTTCATCAGCCCAGCGTTGGCACAACGTAGGCAATACGTTATTGGGCCGGCGTCTACATGTTATCTGGCAATTACAAAATAGTCAACAGAATCTGTATTAACTCGTAATGACATCCAATTCGTACAACAATGCATAGCCCATCTTCAATTATGCGTTCGGGACGTACATCATTCATTCTACACTTCAGGTAGTTAATTTTTATGACATATGATGGATGGCTATGTACATTTGTGGCCATAGTCAGGCTATGAAAAGGAATTTAAGATGAATATTAATGATACACCAATGTATGGTTAAAGCTAAATTGTCGATGACTTGATGGTAACTACACAGCTAGCCAGTTGAATATTTTGAAACTAATTTGGCTCGGTGGAGCAGCAGCTCACAAATTATTTTCATTTTAAAATATAAATTCATCAAAGACATACGATTCATGCAGTTCATTTGCTGTCGTCATGATGGAGTTATACCTCATACTGATTGTGACGTCACCTCATTAGTGAGGTAATTGGTTATTACGTCAGATACTTGAGTGATAGATCAGTTCCCTCCATACAAGTCACTCACCATAGAATAAAAGATGGCGGTTTTTTTAAGACATACAAGCTCATGACGTCAGATACTTGAGTGACAGATTCTTTTCTTAAGACATACAAGCTCATTAATCAGTTAACTGATTTCCAAAATACAATGACCATAATCAGCTATTTGAAATATTAGCGATGCGGTACATGTTCTATCATTCTCTAGTCCTATTTTGAAACATTAGCGCTGGAATGACTGGCGGATGACTGCCAAGTGTGACCACCTAAATCACCTCCACCAATTGCTTTGCTTAATTTACAGAGGACATTGAAACCGAATTGTGCACAAAACAATAACAAAAGTAACTGATAATTACAGTGCCGGACAATCCAATATTATCAAATATAAGTACTAGGAAGAACAATAACCCTGATCATTTAGCACAATAGAGATAAAACATACAAAAATGACCATTTGTTGATCAAGAGAGGCGTGTTCCCGAAAAATGAGCAGCGGAATGAATGACTCAGAAACCGAGCCAGATATTCCGGTGTCCAATTCTCGGAAACACTTCTCCCAGACCCGCAAATGGGCATCGGAACAATAGTCCTGATAATTAGTAATAACAACCTAGTTATAACTGCAAATTAAAATCATTGAGAACAGTTATAATGTGTATATCCCGTTAGGTTAGAAATATGTTGAACAAAATGCCCATCTGCTGGCCAGGAGTCAACTGTTTTCGAGGGCTCCTCACTAGAATCATTGGCTCGGCTAGGGCTGCGCGGTTTGGCTTACAGCCGTATCGGTTTCGATATGACTTTTCATATCGGTTTTAACCGAATATCGGTTTTATGGACATGAAACAAAAAATTTAAATGATCAAAATTAGCACGAAAACAGAACGTATTTTCACGCCCTGATACATTCGTAACGTTTTACGTCTTTAAAGCTTAATATACCTTATAATATCCATCATCGCGGGAGTGAAATTATTAATTAGACCGCCTAAATATTACGCATAGTTAAATAAACATCGTTTATTTTGTCAAAATTAATCATAAATCGGCAAAACGGGTTGCGAAAAGACGTAAATCACGCGATTGTAATTAATTATGATGTAATTATCTCCCTTTCTTCTTTCATTTCCAATTCGGCCCGAGGACGAAATCATGCCTTGAAGAAAATATTAACTGTAATATTGCGAACGCGAATTTCATAAGTTAATATGATATTGTGTATAGAAGATAACGTTTTAAAATCGGTTTGAGTAATAATTTTATTTAAAATTATGTCCTAATCAGCAAAATGTATTCAGCATTATATTTATTGGCGAGATTTTTATGCATTCGGGCGATTTAGTGTTGGGACGACTTTGCATTACGTTAATTAGTCGGTGACGTAAATAAAATGGATGCCGTTGTTTAGAAATGTTTTCCCCGATACAAATTTTAATGACAAATTCCCACATTAGTATTGTGTTTTATATTGCAAATTTATCTGAGACTACCAGAGAAAAGACGAGTGGATATTTATTTACATAATTCGCTGATTGATTTCTCTCGGCGTACAGCGAGTTACATGGAGTTACACAATATGCGCAATTGGGGCCACGTTCAATTATTAGTTGCCCCGAACATAGCTTAATGGAAAGTATGCCCATTATTTTCATTACGATTTTCATGCTCGTTAGTATCTTTTATTTTTAACAATCCTGATACGAAAAACCGAAAATATGTTCATATTCGGTTTTTCGATATTTATATTTTATAATCGGTTATGAAACCGTCAGTGCAGGATATCGGTTTTAAATATGGTATCGGTATATCGCGCAGCACTAGGCTCAGCAAATGAAAAAGGATATTTGTTGCAGTGATGAATCTTCGAGAAGAGTCTTCTCCTTGTCTACACATACACATCTTCTATTAAATTATATTTAACAATTGTTTATTTATAACCATTTGAATTAAATTAATGTCTGCTTTAAAGACAGTTAGAGCACTCTCCAGAGCATTGTCTGTTGGGAAGTGTCCATCTGCGGACCGAAAGGTCAACTGCTCTTTGTGGGTTTACCACTGGAATGACTGGTTCACTGACTGAGCCTGTCATTCGGGTCATACATTTTCAGGAGGAGTGTTCTTTTGGTCTGCATATGATCATTTCCGAGCAATGTAATGCTAATAGTTCTTTGTGTTATCATTTATAAAGGCTCTCTCGTTTGCTCTCTCTCTCTCTCTCTCTCTCTCTCTCTCTCTCTCTCTCTCTCTCGCTCTCTCGCTCTCTCGCTGTCTCGCTCTCGCACGCTCGCTCGCTAATTTAACTACCGTTATATAATTTTTCTATTTGAAAAGGATATTTGTATGTTAAACGAGCATGCCACAAGATCCTTTTCTCTAAATACATTTATTCCAATAAAAATATGTTGAAAAAAAACAAACCTTAAACATACAATGAAAGGACATTGGCGGCCTAGGAGAGGAGTGTTTCCGACAATGGAGCACTGGAATGACTGGCTCGGTAACCGAGTCAATCATTCCTGTGTCCAATTGTCGTAAACACTCCTCCGGACCAGCAAATGACCATTTCACATATCGCCAATCCAAAGGTTAGACTTTCAGGATAGTCATATAGTACATGCATGGAAAATTCTTCTCCTAATGTAAATAGTTTTGTGTATGCATTGTGAAATTGTATTATACTATTGTCCGTCACAGTATTGTGTTTGTGCACACTTACGGGCCATATGCTTACTTTGTGATGAATATATCTATCGTATATTTTTCAACTTTCCCGATCCTTTATCATTAGAGCACGAAATGTAGACACAAAATAGGTTCCCTTGCTGTATAATTTTGATACTAATTTGACTGGATAGTGTTGCTGCCGAAGGTATCAAGACCTTTCATTCAAATTATGCTTAAGATATGCAACAGCTTAATAGCATGCCTTGAGTTCTAATACTAGTGTTGAAATGGTTAGATGTTGGCGTAGACCTACTATAGTGGATGTAAACCCACGGGAGTATATGTACATGAGTTCATGTGCGTGTGGAAGTGAGTGTGTGTGATTGGGAGTGCATGTGCTTGGTGAGTTCTTAATTTCAGTAAACTATATATGCCTAATTAACCTTTAAGATACAAACCTTCGATTGAATGTTCTGATTTTATCCTACATTATGAAGTGCTATGTCAAATTTGGTGATTCTTCTGCTCTTTGACCCATAAATGCACAAGCCTAGAAACAAGTCCATAAAAGTGGCTAGAGAAATGACCATTTGCAGTCCAGAGGACTATTTTTGAAAATTGATGACAGGAATGACAGGCGCGATAATCGAGCCAGTCTTTCCGGTGGTAAATTTCCAAGAATGGCATTGTCTTGTTCTGGAAACGGATATTTCACAATAGATCGACCTAATCGAGGTTTTCCTGACAAATTTAGTCACTAAAGGGTTAAGACATGCGACGGCATGGGTAATGATAATAATTGTACTAAATCTATTGTTTCTGTATGTATGTATAATCGTATGTTGTAATGTGCTTAGCTGTATTTGTCTACGAAATTGAGAATTAGTCTCTATATTTTAGCACATAAAAATATCGTGATTTCTATTTCTTGCATTGTTTCCAAAGCATTTCAGCAGAAAAGAAAGGAATTTACTTTACAATGCTGAATATATCAATGCTAATTTGATTGAAAGTTTGCTGCTGTTGAAAGCATCAGTAGCTTTTGTTCAAACTACTCTTAATACATTCAGAATATTATATGATTATAAGAAATAGATTCCCTAAGTTCCTTGTCTGTACATAGATGTATAAATTTGTACATATTATATATATATAAAAATTTGTATATATGTTAATGAGGGCCTCTGCTAGATCAGGCCGTGTACTTGAAGTGCTACCCTCAATAAATAACTATTATTATTATTATTTTTATTATTATTATTAGGTATCAAGGTTAATAAAAGATTAATGCGATTAACGCTTCGATCTTCGCGGGTACTAAATACCACAGAATCCGTATCATGATAGGCTACGCGGTGACTGAGTAAGGACAAGACTTCATCAGTTTTACTCGCCCATAAGCTGTCATAAAAGATGCAAGAATACAGTTGTATTAAATGGGGACTCGATGTCCTCTTCATCGACTGAGTACGACACCAATTAAAAGATTATCATTGAGGAATGAAATGCTGCTGACAGATTTACTTTTATCCCTCAAAAGCTATAGTAGCTCTTTTCGCGTTGATACCATCTTATTCTTGGTGAGATCACATAACGAAAAACGGCCCCACAAAATATTCAATCCGGATTTAGCTACAAAACATAGACCCAGATTATTTGATATTTTCGCTGGGTCGAGTTGTATAGCCTCATGCGTGTAGTACTCTTGTATATAGCGCTCTTTATCACTCTCACTACAGACCCAGTCTGGATAACCGCTACTTTCCTGCTTAATTTTGAGGAAGCGGTTAATGTATTCAGAAAATAGTCCCCTATCGCCATGTTGTTCATATTGTGACGACTCAGGATAATGCCAGACTGTGTATATCTTTTTTAATGATATAACCATGGTGAATAGCTAACTGTAGCTCAGGAGTGGTCCACATCCCACATAAGGACCGTTGTTCTTCTGCATGTCCGCATATGGTAGATTGACCAATTCTTGCGCATTCGGCGCATAATACAAACACGAGCCGCTTACTTATTCTAGTAGGTGATATTGGAAAGTATAAATCACGAGGAGGGAGGACTTTGCATTTAATAAGACCCAAGAAGTCATGCACCGTCTTATCATTCAAATCGTCGCCTCTTACTACCTCATATGTACCGTCTGGAAAATGGCATCGTTCCATCACTGATGGGTACATGGAAACGCAGTCTAAATAGTCTAGCTTAGTATGTTCATCTGCTTCCTGAAATAATCGAATTATGGATGTACGCCTACCAAGTCCAATTCGGTAATATCATTTATTCCATCGGTATTAGCGATTAGTTTCGTAAACTCGCATTCCCACATAATTCTCACCATATATCCATGTGATTCTAATAATGAAATGCGATATTGAAGAGCAGAATATGCTTCTTCATATGTCTGATCACCATATGGTGTATATGTCTACTCACGTTTATTGCCACAGCAATCAGACTCATGACCGTGAAATTTATACCAGCAAAACTTGAAAATAAAATTTTCGCGTGGAGTGAACCCGTCTACATAATGCCCGCAAACTTTTTGCTCACCACAGTTTAGTGCGTGTAAGATTTGGTAACCCTCGCTTAGCCTAACCTATTCCATCCATTCAACAGCGATCATGCTATATGTACGTTTTGCTCTTAGCGAGTAGTTGGGTAAAGTCTGAATGCTATCAGGGCATAGACAAGAAGGGCGATATGCTACATCACACGCACCTGCTAGCGTTATCCATGATACGAATGAATTTTGTCCATCCGCTGATTCGGAAAATAAGGACTTAAATCTAGACACGGCTAAACGTAAGATGGTTACATCATCATTACAACATTCGATGAAATTTTTGTCGACATCGTTGTGCGCGTCTCTAGATATCTGCTCATTGTACCATTCGCTTTCATATTTTGTACACCGAATACCTCCCTCTCAGGAAAGGGTATTACCTTACCCCAATACTGAGGTGAGTTAAGCTGATTGGGAAATATTCCCTTGCGCACAGGAAGATTAAAAGCATCGCTGACCTTACGTAATGAAAGAGGAAAAAGTTAATGGAATCGATGAAATGAATTGTTCCTATTTCAAATGAGAGAACTGAACAACCACGCATGATGATGTTTGAGGGTTTTAGATGAAGGTTAATGCACCTGCAAACGTATTGAAGGATTAAAAGCGAATCATATGCACGCGCATTATGCGCAATAACGAGGTGGTCAGAGAAAACATAATTTCGAATGATACATTTATTACCACGCTTAGATTTTATGCACGTTAACCATTTAACAAACTGATCCATAGCGTCTAACCCGTGAAAGTGAACATATCCATTATTCATGCCTCGGTAACATGTAGCGCACTTAGCTTCGAGCGGCTGCTCAATGCACGTGTCACAGCATACGTTTGCTACCACGACATTAACTTTATGCTCGCAGACAATATTAATGTTGGTATTGTTAATGGGTTCTAAATATGTTTCAGTATCATAAATGATGTATTTTTGATAAGATTTGTGCATTAAATCCTCATCACCCATTTTCATGGCACGCGCATGCGATAATGGCATGGCAGTTTCTTCAATTACTTTATGAAAATAAATATGTTCTTCATTGACATTAAACTTCTCTTTACATGCGTGACATTTAGTCATTCCACATACGTGTTCATCAACCCCCTTAGGTAGATGCACGAAGCATAGTGGACAGGCCATTATGATTTCGCATGTCCCATTTGCGCGATGATTTGTCATACATCGCTCGTTATAAAACTTACAATGACAATCATTGCATATTATCATATGCGATGTGACTGTAGAATTACATGCATTGATACCTGATTTAGCAGAGAAACATCGACGACAGAGTGCTATGCAATCATGAGTATTATCATATAATACGTCGCAATGGGGACAGTAATTGCGCACCATAAGAAATGCCGCGATAGACGTTATTAATGAAATGTGATTATCGCGTCCCGAATGTAAATGATATATTGATGGTAGAGTAGTAGTAGAGTCACTTCCGAATAGACATTCGTGCAATGACTTGGAGTAGACGCGGATACTAAATTCGTTGCCGAAATGTTGATGAAATTTCGACCAGTCATCACTTAATCTCGCGTTCAGGAATACTCACGCACCATATGCGTCTGATATGTTTTATTTCGCATCAAACTGTGCCATTCGTGTTTAGTGATCTGATTTTTTGTTTTCTCGATAAATTTTTTGCCTAAATATATACCAGCTGCGAAACAGAATGGATATTCTGCACGGACAGGTATAATATATTTTTGACGTGCTTGTACTTGTCTTTATCATCACAATGTATATTTAGCAGATTTAAATGCTCACGTTTGATCACAGCGCAGTGTATACCATGCCGACTGCCAGAGTTGTAGTCCTCAACGTGAAAACCGTGAAACTCAAGGCCATCTGATAGCTTGCATTTAGTGTTTGACTGAATTACTTTTTCAATCAAATCCAAAATTTGATCCGTTGTAATTTTATTCCACGTCATAAAATCCATCATAATAGGCATATCCAACGCCGCTTGAATGATCTCAATTCTTGCATGGTCATTTGATTGACCATTGCTATAGGCACTATAGGTATCGAGCAGAGTTTGAACCGCGCCTGATATAATCTCTGAATGAGTTAATGGCGAATCAGCAATAGGGTATTTCCTGAATGATACGCTATATTCAGTACCGTCAATATGATATGGAACTTACGTATAGTCTTCGTCATTATATAGTCCGAATATTCGATCAGACCACCACCTACCTGCGATTGAATAGGAGCATATGTGACGTTATTATATAAGAGGAATTGATCATTATTGAACGATAGATCATGGTCATCACGTAACAAATATTGATTATGATCATTATTAGTGAGTGGAATGCATGCAGATATTTGATGTATAATGTTCGGCACATTTTGCGCGATTCGCTATTCTGTTTGATCGAAGATAGGCACTTGTCGTGTAGGCTCATTTACATCTAATGCATCAACGAACTGAGTTTGGGTAGAAGTTACATCACCGGGTGGTAAACAATCAGATATTTGCTGCATAATATTCCTATCCATCGTGATGTCGTTAGGAGCGGGTACGCTGTCATTATCCAACAGATCTAACATATATTGTTTATTATTGATGAATAGAACGGGATCGTCATGCTGTAAATATTGATCAAGCTCGTCATTAGTGAATGGAATACATGCAGATATGTGCTGCATAATGTTTGACACGTCGTCGCTAGTTTCATTTTGAACAACACATTGTTCTGTTTGATCGAAGATAGGCACTTGTCGTGCAGGCTCATTTACATCTAATCCATCAACGAACTGAGGCTGTGTAGAAGAAGGTACATCAGCGTGCGGTAAACAGTCAGATATTTGCTGCATAATATTCGCATCCATCGAGATGGCACTAGGAGCAGGTACGAGGTCACTATCCAACAGCTCTAATAGAAATAGTTCATTATTGCTCAATAGCGCAGGGTCAGCTGGATGCTATTGTTCACTAGTGGGCGCTGTACGCTATCATTCTAAATGACCGGCTGTGCGCTATTATTCATGCATGTGGCCGATTAACCCATTGACATCTGCATTCCCAATATATAAATTTCAAAGTAACCAGACATGTACATTGTTTTAGATGTAAGTTGACAGTAACCTACCAACGCCATCCGCAGGCAAATTCGTGTTTTACACCGTTCACATTTCCATAACAATTTTGAAAATTTAATAATTAAATAACTGCCATCTGATTCTTTTGAAAATTAAATGACTGGGGCAGAAATTTCTTTTTAACCGCAAAGGGGGGGGGGGTGGCGCTGCCGCCCACCTAATTAATACGTTACACGTCACCTATTTAAAAACACATTAACCTATGTCATAACAGACACTAGCTTCTAGACATTTAGAGCGGGCACCTGCGTGAATAATAGCGGCTAGCCACTGATTTAGATCAATAGCGGATACCTGCATGAACAATAGCGTCCAACCACTCATTTAGAACGATAGCGAATTGCATGTATTTGAACCATTTTTGACTTCCATGCTTCTTGCTTGGACTCCCAATAGCATCACCTTGGAAGTCCCAGACTTCATGTGTTTAGAAATTAGTGGAAGCCCTGTCGTGACTTATACCCAACAATCATTTTTGACTGGAGGGGACCGGCTGGACGCTATTGTTCTCCCCATCAATCATTTGACAGGAGAACAATAGCGTATAGCAGGTCACCATACTACTAACGGGGTAACGGGGGGGGGGGGGGGCAGCTGCCCCCGTGCTTCCGGCGCCCCTGCGAAAGAAGACGGACTTGATGCTCAATCAGAGCTGTATGGATATTCAATTACGTCACATGATGTCGCAATCATAATTGACCGAGAATACTCCGTCATGAAGCTGGAATAGTCCGGCAATTGTATATAAATCTATCCCAACACTGGTAAATCTTTGGTGGAACTTAGCTAGAAATGGGCAGGGCATAGCTAGAAATTGGCGTGGCATAGCTATAAATTGGCGGGGCATAGTTAGAAATGGGTCCACCTGTTACGTTATAAGTCTATAGCACTAATTATAATTATGTAAATGGTATTTGGACAGTGATACTGATTATGTGTGGGAGCTGTGATTTCCAATGCTATTCGTCAATGACCAAAATGTCAGATCAAGGTTAGACTTATTTATGTGTTCAAGTCATTTTGTGAGATTATGCAACTGACGGATACCCAGAAATATATTGAGCCCGTAATGGACCTTTCCATTTTTAGCTATTCCCCGCCCATCACTAATTAAGCGCCACCTACACCTCGCCGTGTTGAGATTGATCGATCCCCGAGTGCCCTAGCTTCAATTTCCTGAAAACTATACAGGGAAGATGTTGAATATTTTGTAACTAATTTTACTGAGTGCTGTTGTATGGCAGCAACAGCGCCCAGTCAAATTAGTTTCAAAATATTCAACAGAATATTTATTAAATAGTAAAAGCAAACAATTTGTACAACAACGCATTGACCGTCTTCAAATATGCGTTCGTGACGTACTTATCCACGTCATTCATGACGTCATTCATTATGATAAGAATAATAACAACATACTGGGCGACACCATCGAGACCAAGCGTCAGGCTTAACAACCTTCGACGAGTAGCCCATATAACTGACTACGTTGTTATCATCTGTCATTCATTATGATGTCATTCTACACATCACGCAGTTCATTATGACGTCATATGATGGGTGGGTACTCTGGAAAGGTGAATTCGTTAAAAGATAGTGGATGGCGCTGCATTAGCCCTTTAACGCTTAAATTTGGTCAAGAAAATCCAAATATTTCTTTTTGAATGTCCATTAGCAGGCCATGAGAAGACTATCTTCTTAAACTTTACCACTGAAATGACTGGCTCGGTTATCGAATTGAAATTTTGTAAAAATAGTCTTCTTTTGTCCTGCAAATAGACATTCCTCAAGTGCACTGCAGAGGATGGTTTTGGCCTACTTCGTCAGAAAGGGATAAACGACTAGTGTTTTCATCATACGTAAATTACCAATGCCCCTGCTAATATAACTATATGTTTTGATTCGAAGATTATGTTGGCAAAAGGCATATTCATTGTCCATATTCTGAAATTAATATGCAGATGAGTTGTCTAAACATATGGCCACGTGACCCGGCGCATAATTAACAATGGCGATCAATACAGGAATCCTTTTCTAGCTATGCCCCGCTCATTTCTAGCTATGCCCCACCCATTTCTACCTATGCCCCGCCCATTTCTAGCTATGTTCCACCCATTTCAAGCTAAGCTACGCCCCCTTTCCCCCGTGTCGGGATCGATTTGAAACTTTGAAACCGGAAGTCCCAGAATCTGGATTTCAAGGTAACTATACAGGTAAGCTGTTGAATATTTTGAAACTAATTTGACTGTGTGCTGGTGCTGTCTGTGGCACGATGACTTAACGTTAGGTGGATGATAACCTCGCTACATGACTGGTAGCCATGCATGCATCCTTCCGCTCACTTCATTCATTCTAATACCGTAGAAAACCTTCAAAATGCGGTAATTCTAATACATATCCAGCACATATTTGTGAGAATCTTTGAGAAAATCAACATCACGTAGGCTATGTTTGAAGAGGTTGCCGTAACGGGTCCACCTAGTATTTGAATTTACACACAGGGCCTGCAGTGTACATAATAGCTGAATAGGTGTATCTGGTCGTTAAAGAAAGAGTTTCTTAGTTTACCTTTCTGTCGAATATGTCGATGCCAATGGTATCTTCCGTGGACACTGGCCATCAATATGGGTCCCAGAAACTACCAGCGCCTGGTACAGCAGAAGAAGTAACCCGACAACCAACTCATGGTATTTGTTCGAACCCATTGTAGAAGCCAGTAAAAATCTTTACCTGATGTTTGAAAACAAATCTAGAACGTCATTTTAAACCTATGAATGAATAAAGGCTCAGATCTTTTCTACTATGCAGTTCATCTGGGTCTGTTAATATTTATATATGACCTGGCCATGAAGAAGTGTCGCTGATTCAGGATTATTAATACAACCTAGATAATGTTAATTTTGATGACTCTTTCTATCCGACAGAACAAGTACAAAATCTAATTTAAAATTTATTTAGTCTTCCTTTGTAAATTCCGTAGGTAATTGAACTGAACAGCAACGAGATCGTGCCTGCTTGGTTTCAAAGTATTCCACAGCTTACATGTGTGACTGGTTTTTTCAAGTGATATTCGGTGCTCAAAGGGTGTAACTGAGTTAACCCTCACTATCGGGACAGTGGGACTTGTACAAAGCAAAATGATGAATCGGCTACTGCAAAACAAACAGACTTATCCTGTCCAGCTTGCTTATTTAGATAATATTCATATCTTTAAGTATTTTAACCCTTTGAATCTTGCACAAATTCGTCACAAAGGAAAGGATATAGAGCGCATCGTTGGAGGTTATACTGTAGCGGGGGTGTGGATAGATTGATAGGATGCTGATTAGCGGGCATAGCCTGTGACAGACTAAGGAGCCGTTCGCACATTTGCGCCATGAGCTGTTTCTCTCCTTTTTCTATCTTAACTTCCTTTAAAGGAGAACTGCCCTAAGCTGATAGCTTTGCTGCTCAGCGATGCCCAATTTGTGAGTTATATATCCGAACCACTGATTACGTGCTGGGCGCCTGTATGCACCACTGTTTACGGTGGCTGAACGTATTTGTAAGCTTTTGTGTCTTAGTTGCGGGCATCATGAACCCACTGATTGCAGAGCTGACAACTGTGATGCAGATCATATTCACCCTACCAGAGCGTATCCACTCCCGCTACAGGGCCTGACACTCAGAGTGATTTGTGTTACGCCCCCCTCCCCACCATCCCACCCACCCACCCACCCACCCACCCACCCGGCCTCCGTCACAAGAAAATGCCTACTACGTCGAAGAGGAGGAGGAGAGTCGGTTAATACCATTCTCCTGTTTAGAACAAAGCAAGTGTGTTGAATTATATCTGTGTTTTTATTTATATTAAGGGATGCACGCTGTTTTATGTAGAGATTCCAATAAGGATCGGTGCAGTTGCCTCCCTAACAGTTGAAGAATTTTAGTCGGCGTCGTATTATTTTAGTGGTCCTTCAGGTGGAGCTAGACTAACTGTTAGTTTTTAGAGTCCAGACACGGAAGGTTTAGGCCTCGAATGGCTTATGCCTACTTAACTTCAAGAGTTCACCTTCCTGGCGCATTTGCTCGAGGCCCCGTCTCGGGTCTGACGCATTGAGCACCCATTGAGCACCTGTCTCAGGCCGACTGCGCATACGTGCTGTCAGGACGACGAGTACTGAAGCAGTAGAGCGACTTCTAACTTGGTACCTGCACAACTACAAATAACAAGACAAAGACAGGACAGCACAAAACGCGCTAAATAAGCCGAAAAACCTGATGGCAGACTATGGTGACCTTCCTTGAAGGGGTAGAGGACCCACTTGTCCCTTCCAGTAACAGCAGGGTTAGTCTGCAATGAGTGTCTTTTGCCGCCGTCAGAGTGCCGAGTGTAGCTCGCGGGGTAGCGTCAGGCCGTTGCGGTGTCTGTTGTTGACTCGCCGCGCCACATTTGCACAATGAGTGATGACGCTGGTTAGCTCCCGGTCTCGTGTTTACGGATCCCATGCGACACTGCCCTATGGGTAACAAAGACTGGCTCCTAAGGCCGGTGGAACTCAATCATTCCGGTGGGGACGTGCGACCATTGTCGCGAGCATTAAACACAACAGTCTCATCCCATGAATTGGTGTCACCGGTATGCCTGTCCATAGCAATTTTGAGATCTATGGACTGACAAGATTTGATGGTGACCTAACCTAAATAAGCGTATACAATTAATTTACCTAAAATAGACTGTTAAGTTTGCTAGATACAATTTGCATACGAAAATACAAGACATAGAGACAATCTGATGAACTTTTAAACGTGGGACCACCGGAGGTACCACACAGACTCGCAGGTCCGCAGAGGAAATCCGTAAAGGAGGTCCCCGCATACGAGATCACTAATTAACTTAATATAAGTTATTATACCTCTAAGCTGAAAAAGAAAAAGGAAAATATCCTTTACTTGTGGCGAGAGGCTATGTGCCTTGCGCGGGCATTACTTCTGATGCTGTATTTCTGGGTGAGAAGTAGTAGCCTCGTGCGGGCCGCCGCCACTAGATCCTTGTGAGAGGCAAGTGCCTCGCGCGGCCTCCATCACAGGAAAATGCTGCCACCACAAAGTGATTGAAGAGTATTGGCCAGAAAGGGCCACTCTTATATTCAACCAAAGTGCTGTAAAGAAAAGACCATCCTAGTGAAACTATAACTAAAATGTTGCGTGCTGTTTTACGTGAAGACGGGACGAGCGATTCCCGAGGGGTCCCCACGTCACCGTCTTATGTAGGTCCAAGACACTGAGTGGGTGCCCCTTGTATTTCTGCGGGCCTTCTGCTATGCCTAACCTATCAGTTAAGTTTTAAAGACAAGAACTATTTTAGGCCGCAACTGGCGGGGTTTCCTACCTATCTTTGAACATGGCTGTCCGGGGGTGCAGATGCCCCACCTCCCGTGAGAAGCATTGGAAAGCATCCACCTCCGAGGACCGCGCACGTACATGTTACTAGGTAAGACATCCGAGCTTGGTGAAAATCCGGATGCCCGACTTCGTAACCACATAAAACGTCACAGGACAATGGCTACTCTTCACACAAGCAAATTTAGGCAACTGAGTCATT
The DNA here is from genome assembly GCA_034401795.1 of Chaetoderma sp. LZ-2023a. Classification (NCBI taxonomy): domain Eukaryota; kingdom Metazoa; phylum Mollusca; class Caudofoveata; order Chaetodermatida; family Chaetodermatidae; genus Chaetoderma; species Chaetoderma sp. LZ-2023a. Next base: position 73,969,213 of record CM067366.1, on the reverse strand, counting down.
GTTACGGTGGGGGTTGGAGAGACAAATATCCACCGTGAATGTTCTTCCTGAGAGGGCGTGGCAGATTCCAACATCTTGCCCAGACATTCTTACAGAATTCGGTGGAGATGCGCATCTCGCCCGTCGCCAAGTCCTACGGAGCTAACTTTTGACCTGATGTTAAGTTTGTACACAAGTTTCCCAATATGCACTGTGGTGCGGTAAAGATCTTCTAAGGGATGTAAAAGAGTAGTAATTAAAATGTTTTCACAGTGCTTCCTACATTGGTAAGGATAGGTATTAGAAGATACACGGGAGGTGTGTGTGATACCACACCTTGACCATCACCGCTCGGAAACCTCCAATAGTTTCCCAGGGTCAGATCAGTCCATGGTGCGGATAGGGATATCCAAACAATTAAGACGCCATAAGGCTTAGTGGAACATGAAGAGAGACAATAACTTTATAAATATGAGGCTCTAGGTATATTGGCCAATTTTACACAACCTTGCCAGAGTGCAGGGTTAGATTACCGCAACACCCGGAAAAGAGGCGTACACTATATGTCTCCTAACTAAAAAATTATCTCTAATCATATTAAACCTATCCTATCGAGCTGAATAGTCAAGTTTAGTCGATAGCATGCTGGGCTAAACAAAGTTATAGCACGGATAGCGACCTTAGTGAAACATGTTGGTGGCGTGAGAAAATGATGCGTATATAATGTTGCTGTGTAGTATTTCCTAAACGCACTGCGGTCCTAAGTTTTCTATAAATAAACAAAACATATCAACGGATGGCTACTAGCTATATATAAACTAACCAAATACAAGTAATAACAATGTGGAATGATCACTAGCGGTCCTAAGACCGTTACGGTGCCCTTTAGTCATCTGAACCGTTTACAAAGATAATATACAATCATTAAAGTTGTACTTAACAGATGAATTGAGAATGTTATATAAAGTTACTTGAATACTCGGTAGCCATTCTTAAGGACGGGCTATCATGTTACTGAAATTGATACGTCGCCGTGGGAGTGACGTGAGTTGACACGTTCTCTAAAAGCTGGAAAGTTTCCGCATGTAGATTCCCGTAGGCAGGATTCCCGCATGCTGATCCAGGACGGGAGCGGTGCGAACTCAGGATGGTAATCATAATATAAGAATATCTAACGAATGGTTAGCAAGTTCTATGATAACATTACTGTGATGAGAAAAGTTCCGTTCGATAATGGTAGGATGAAAGTTAAGAACAACCCTTTATCAGGGGTGGGGGGTGGGGGGGGGGGGGTTGAATACTGTTGCAGATATATAACTAAGCGTAACGGTGTGTGGTACGTCAGGCAGCTCTTAAGACGTACCAGGCAAAGTTTACTTGCTGGGGTCAAAAAGTTAAAAGGAACACACACGACATGCAGTGTGGTGGTTGAATATCCACTTTTTAGCGTGGCTGGCAGATCCGGTGAATCATCCACCAAAGAGCATCGCTGCCTATACATCTGTAGAATCACACTTTTAGGCAATAGACGGCCCCACCGCAATATTGTTCCTTGTTGGTTCTTAATTAGATGTGACCAATATTATTTTTTTAAGTTCCAATACTGCCCCAGAACGAACGTCCGGGAGCTTATAAAATTTAGGTTGTGGTGGGTGGGAAACTGCTGCTGTACCACGGGAGAGAAACCGACTGAAACAGAGGTGAATGCTTAATAACTGAATTGTCGGTGGGTGCTGCAGGTAGATCCCGACTGTTCGGCCCCCGGCCGACGATGTTCCTGATTTACTGAAATCGTCCCTTTTTATACTCGCTGAAACGTCACGACTGGCTGCCCCAACCAATCAAAATTAGCTGAACCAACCAATCAGCGGGCTAGAAACTCGTGACGTGTACACGATTATCAAATTATTGCAATATATATAGATGCGTACTATGACGTCAGGGGTCACGTGCACACAAATCACTTATTATCTAGATACGTTATATACGTATTTACGACGTTATTTCTAGATTTAGTGTATATTTTGAAGGGGGAAACGGCGATAACTAGGCCATTTCTGGAAACGGTTTAGATATTTGAAAAGCTCGTCGAATTCTGGTCTTGATTAATGCCAGATTCAATGAGAACGGTTAATTATTAAGAATTAAAAAGCACCAGCTCGGTACACTAAAAGCGGCACTCACTCTAGGTCGTGCTATACGCGCTCTACTTACACAGCGACACGTGGCGCTACGCGTTTCAAAGAACTTAGGGCTTGTTCACATTGAAGATTTTCGGTTCTATCTTCTTATCGAAACGTCACTACCTAATGATCACCGCTATACGGAGAAGACTTCTGATGGTAGGTTGCTGCGACAACCTATCTACTCCGAATACCGGGGATGCGATTACTAGGCTCGCCTCTTCTGATGGTGGTGAAGATATTTTTGATTAGTAATCGGGGCCTATCTGACTTTCAAAGATGCTCAGGTAAGGCAAGGAGTGTGTTCCTTGCTTCTGGAGTATATTACACGAACTCAACTCGGATCTATACTTGATTAAATATGAGATGATTTATTCGCTACACTACTACTGATTATAACAAAGACGACTTTTACTGTCGTAATATAAAATGATACTTTCTACAATTTATGAAATGATTTACTTTAATTACTTATCTAATGCTACTCTATCAAATCCTATTTCTAACAGAGACTAATTACTCCCAAACTAAATTGATGTGCTATTCGACTATCTAGCTTATTCACGGAACAAGACTGTTACGGAATCACTGATGGTGAAGATTGAAGATTCAGTAGACAAACTGCCTCTTATATACACCTGTGCAAAAGTTAAGCACCAGCAAAAACAATAGAACGTAGAAACATGATGGTACAACTAGGCTGCCATACTTTTTGTCCCCGCGTTAGCTGACATAATTCCAAGTACGAAATGCACATGCATGCATGACTTCACGCCGCTTGATGTCCGTGCGTGGCGGGAAACAGCACACGTGTTCAGTTATGTAAAAGTCCAGTTTGAGGTGTAGAACATTACATACAGATTTAGGCGACAAGATTAGGAATTTTGTGTTCATGACCGTGGTTTATTTGTACAGAGAGAATTAGCTCTTGATTGTGAACCGCTATGGCAAGATGAAGGTTAAGTGATCGTGTGAAATGGCAAATCATAGGCATGCATACCACTGGTATGCCATGCAGAGAGATTGGCAGACAGCTGAACATTAACCATACTGTAATCAGTCGTTTGATTGCAAAACATGGGCAAACTAACGAGGTGAAGGACAGGCCTAGATCTGGAAGACCGAAGAAGACTACTGCCCGTGATGATCGAGCCCTAGTACGCCTTCTTAGGAGATCTCCATTCACCAACAGCAGAGTGCTCAGCCAGCAATGGGAAACGCACAATAGAGTGTCAATGTCTACCGTCAAAAGGAGACTGTATGCTGCTGGCATGAAAGCTAGGAGACCTGTCAGACGTCCTCTCCTCACTCTGAGGTGGTGTAACGAAAGAAGACACTGGAACATGAGATCCTGGAGATGGGTACACTGGTCCGATGAAAGTCGGTTCCTGCTTCATGCCACAGATGGTCGAACTCGTGTATGGAGGTCCAGACGCACGGCGTACGACCAACATAACATCAGGGAAGAAGTTCCATTTGGTGGAGGTTCCGTTATGATATGGGGGTGCATCTCATTTGATTGTAAGCTGGATCTGTTGACTGTACCTGGAACACTAAATGGACAAAGATATCAAGATTCCATACTGGATAGAGTTGTGGTCCCTCATTTTGTAAATCATGCACCTGGAACCCACCCTATATTCATGGATGACAACGCCCGACCACATCGTGCTAGAGCTGTGCATGAATACCTCCGCCAGAAGGCCATCGAAACCCTACCATGGCCAGCAAGGAGCCCTGACATGAACCCTATTGAGCATATCTGGGACATTCTGGGAAACATGGTGAGAAGGAGGGATCCTCCTGTGCAGAACCTACAGGAATTAACAGACGCACTCCATCTTGAATGGCAACGAATACCACAATGGCGTATCAGTCGGTTGGTGACCAGCATGAGACGTCGTGTCCAGGCCGTCATCCAGGCACAAGGTGGATATACCCGGTATTAATAATGACAGTCTCAAACTCGTGCACAGATGTTAAACTTCGTTTTCAGACACCATTAATGACAATCTAGCCACGTGTGTCAACTGTAGGGCAATAGTTGTCAGTTGTGTCAACGTAACCATATTCAGGCCTCGTTTTCAAGTTCAAACAAAAACATAGTGTTTCCCCACCATCATAATCAGCATTCCTCTAGTTGCATTATTACCTCTTGCACTAAGATGGATGGGTACATAAATGTTTATGCTATTGCTTTCTTCATAGCACATGAATATACCCTCGCATGTGCGTAAAAATAGGGTGGTGCTTAACTTTTGCACAGGTGTATATACCCTACACATTTTCCTAACTTCTATACATATTACGATATATAGATCTATATATATCGTAATACATAGTTTCTACTCCTTTCATCCTTCTAGGTAGTTATAACCACAGTTTGATTGGCCCGCAGCTTTCTTGCCTCCAATCAACATCTGCTTATCTCTTCCTAGAATTTTGTACCTATTCTCTTTTGGTCGTTCTGACCAATCCCTGTTAGCCTATCTCTAGATTTACTTTGAAACTTCGTTTCTTTGGTTTCTCTGCCACAGAGTTTGACTCGATGCTCATTGATTATGACGTCATCCTGACTAATCAAACTCTGGGCTTCTCTTCTCGGGAGGTACTATACAACAGGGTCAAAGTGGTGTTGGCTGGTTCCGCTTTGATGCGATCTGTCAGCTAACTAACAACATTACGGTATGTGTTGTTGTAGCATGCCTTCCTTTGATTGACATATAGTTGATATACAAATTTCGATTATGTTATTAATTCCTACAGGACGCTACAATGCCTCTGTCCTGTCCCTTGCCTATCTTGGATAAGCCTGTAGGAAGCGAACGTTAATAAGCACATGAGCTGTATGATCTCATTGCCAGCTGGTGTTGTTGTACTTGCTTAAGGGAGTCGGAATGCCGACCGTCAACGACTAACCGTCCGTCTGTTTCCTATAATTTCTCTCGATTCCCATCGATTCGTATCTATTCTTATCACTCTATTATTTACTAAACTAACTGCCGAAATGACTGCTGAATATTATAAAAGTGTGTGCCGATTCCACAGCAACAACTTTTATCTTCAACTATTGACAGATATCATCAACTCAGAACCGTTGGTCCTATTCCAATCTATTCTAACTTCTAACTTATTGTGATGACTATACCACTACAGTTTCAATCTGGTTCCTATTCTATTTCTGCGAAACCTATTCTATTTCCGCGAAACTGTATCCTAGCATCAGCACTGGCTGAAGTCATCCAGTGCATCTTCCTATCTATACCTAACTACTACGATTCTTATTCAGTCCTTAGCTCACCTGGTATTTTCAAACATAAATTTCACTGAGGTCTTACTCGCAAATATAAGACGTCTACCGGGGTCATGACTTCCCATAAGACGATCCGATATCTACAACATGTGTGCGTAATACGACGTCCGACACACGACATCCGTCATACGATAAAATCAAAATATAGTAAAATAGATAGAGGTGTTCAGATGTGTACGTAATGCGTTATCCGTCATCCGACATTCGTCATCCGATGACGGACCGATCAATCTCAAAGTGATCGAAACGCACGTCGGACGATATACGGACAAGGGAATTCCGAAAATGTGACGTAAACTGAGGTATTGTCCAAGTGACACAAATATAGGCTCACACCTAGATACGGGCAACGTGTCGGTTTTTACCTGTGAATGCACGTGCAAATGGCAACGTGTCGGCTTATACCTGTGAATGCACGTGTAAATAGGCCTACATGTGATTACAGATTGCAATCCGGTCATAATTTTCAACTACCTTCGGCGCTATATACATATTGTACCTTCTGACAAATCAATATGCCTCGCACTTTCGTAGAAGGAGAAATTGTAGAAAGTTTAATTGAAAAGGTGCGTCTGCACCCGACTCTATATGATCCTAGCAGGGCTGATTACAAAGATGCCGTAAAGGTTGGAAATATTTGGACTTGCATTTCAAGTGATCTCAGACAGAAAGATAAAAATGGTATGTTCCAAATGAATGCCAGCCTGCCTCCCTGTCTGTCTGCCTGCCTGCCTGCCTGTCTGTATGTCGGCTTGTCTGCCTGCCTGTCTTGCTGTCTGTCTGTATGTTGGCCCACCCCACCCATCCCGCATCCACCCCCACCCCCGTAAAGCCCACCCACCCGATTGCCTGTGCAAAAATCTATGTCTATGATGGAAACTAGAAATGTTGGTTTGTGTTATTTTACTGTATGTGTTTAAAGACACACCGAAACTGTCAAACGACGTTATTTCATTTAGGTGACTTTTGGAAAAAGAAGAGGAGGAATCTTCGTGATACGTGCGTTCGAAGGAGGAAGGAGATCAGGACAAAGAAGAGTGGCCAGGCTGCCTATGCTCCATCTAAATGGCAATACATGGATATCATGAGTTTCCTTGAGGAGCACCTCGAGGAGAGACAGCATGAAAAAAATAACACTAACTAACTTAATGAGAGTGAATGCTTTGTAATTGTATTAAAGAATAAAATTTATTTGACATTTATATTTTAGTTACGATTTGAACTACGTACACTTTATTACTTGAGAGTTTAAATGCCATTTTTTCAACGTCGACGTATAGCAGAATTCTTGCTGCAGATTCAATATGCGTTTCCTTTCTATGTACAAATATTTGCTGTTATCTGATATTTACTGAGTCTTTAACCCATAGCACTCTGAGATTTTAAATTTTCAAATTTAATTTAATTTCGTATTATAGCTGGTGTTCATTTTGGTAGCAATGCTGCTGAAAGCTGTTGCTGGCTATGACAGCAACAGGTTTCAGCAGCAATTGTTTCCAAAATGTGCACCAGCCTTTCCGTTCCTGACTCTGTAACTATCTACTTTTCGACATCAGTGTGCTAAGGGTTAAATAAAGCATTGCTGACAGGGCCCGAGCTTAATAACAGATAGATGGTCAATGTGCGACTGTTAAAAACAGACACACGGAATAAGCATACAGAAAAATAATATATGACGCCAACAATAATCATAGTATGTAAAATTTAATTATAATTTAATTTTTTATGTTTCAGAACCGAAAGTAACTACAAGCTTGGAGCTGCAGATGAAGATGATTTAATTGACAGCATGGATGATAGCGTGATAGGAAACGAGGGAAATGGAGACAGGGCGAATGACAATACGTCTGGGTATGTTCAATACTGCATTCCTAAGCTAGAAATGACCCTCTGCACACGTGCTCTATTTGCCAGTCTAGTGCATTCACTTTTGTTAAGTATTCTTTAAACCGTTCACATACTATCATGGCGTCAGCACCTGCCCGATTTCCTACTCTATGAATGCCACAAAGGCCATGGGCAGTAGATTGATCAGCATCATTCATAAGACTTGCTATTTGATCTTCAGTAACGCCAACTTGTAAGAAGTTGTGCAGCACACATGTTGCTTTTACTATGTTATTTGCCAATTCAGTACTGCAACATATTTTCGTATGGTATACCCTCCAACGAGCCGCAAGTATACCGAAAGCGCATTCAACTACACGCCGTGCTCTAGACAGGCGGTAGTTGAACACCTTTTGCTCAACTGTGGTCCCTTGGCCAGGGTAAGGACGCATTAAGTTGTGTTGGAGTGGACACGCTTCGTCCCAAACTAACACATATGGAATAGGCCCTATCTGTTCACCACCCGGCAATATTTCAGGTTCTGGCAACTGTAGGATTCCTCGTGATAGTGCTTTACCGAGCGAGGAGTTTGAGAAAACACCCCCGTCACTGTTGCGACCATAGGACCCAACATCAATAAAAAATAAATCTAAAATTTGCGTCAACTAGCGCCATCAAGAGAATTGAGAAAGTAGATTTATAATTGAAATGCATAGAGCCCGTATTAGCTGGTGCTGTTATGACCACGTGTTTTCCGTCTATTGCTCCAGCATAATGGGGAAACCCCCATAGATGCTGATAGCCTTCCGCCACTTTCCGCCATTCTGCCGGATTTATTGGAACATGTAGATGTGTTCCGGCCATGCAGTCCCAAATACATTGGCAAACTTCTCTTATAATCATCGCCACTGTGGACACTCCGATGCGGTACTGGAACGACAAGGACCGGAAAGACTCCCCGGTTGCCAAATATCTGAAAGCAATTATTTGTATATACCATTTACTAACAGGCATAAATTAATTATATATTTTTTCATTTTCTTAAACTGATATTTATGTACGTTTGGTTTTAATGGATTCAACCATGTTTTCTCTTATAGGGATGTGTTGTCACAATGTGTGGCAAGTGGATCAACCAGCTATACGGAAGATGACCCTAAGATGAAAGGCAAGGGGAAAACGGCCTATACAGAGAATGAACCTAATATTAAACGCAAGGGGAAAACGGTCAAAAGATGTTCAACAGTATTTGAGCAGTCATTTGTTGAGTTTTGCTCCGATACAAAGCGCCGGCGATCGGAACTCCAGAAGGAGAAGAACGTGGACGAGGCCTTCTTTGAGCCATACGTAATACGTATGGGTCAAATGTCACCATCGACTAAAGGAATTGTACAATTGCAGATGGCACAGATCTTCTTTAACGCAGAGCATCCAGCACTTCCTCAACAACAGATTACACCACTCTATCATCAGCAATCTAAGTCACGTGGTTGTAATGAATCACATAATGTTGCAGTAGAAAGTCATGCCCGACCAGAGTTCAACCCTCTATCAAACTTCACAGTACTTAGCAATATGGATGAGCAACAGTATTCAAATTAACCCACTATACTGCCTATTCTGCTACATTCCTTGTTATGATTTTGTTGTTAATTTAGAACACGTATTAATTTATGTGAAACATTAATTTTGATATAAAAAACAAGGCCGCTAAAACTGCGATGGTTTTCTTGATTTTTAATTTGTTAGCATTATATGGGTCTACAATAAAATATATTTCAAAAGAAGTTTTCATCCATCCATCCATTCATTCATTCACTCATTCATTCACTCATTCATTCATTCATTCATTCATTCACTCGCTCATTCATTCATTCATTCATTCATTCATTCATTCATTCATTCATTCATCCACCCAATATCAAATATTACCTTAGACCAAGACAGATACTCTCTCTAGGACTGATGGGCTCACGCCTCAATGACACTTTGTAGAGGTGTGGCTCCAGATATGACAGGAGAACACCAAATTGTTCTCTACTCATTCGCAAATATCGCTGAAATGATGCAGCATCTAAGCTTAATTCGCGTACACGGGTATGGTATACGCCAAACTGATTCCGTCTACAGAAATAGGATGCACCCACCATCTGCGCTTGCTCTTCTTTTGGTCAGAAATGTATTTGGCTGCAAACGCAATTGCCATGTCCTCTTCATCATCTAGCTCCTGGAGCTTTCTCAGTTTGGACCAGTAAGGAGGCATGTTCTTTCTCGAATGGAACTGCAACAGGAAATAAGAGCTCTTTGTTACAAATGTTTCATATACATTGCATAAATTTAGATTTGATGACACGTGCATGATAAACACTTTAGAAATTGTTTTTTCTAATAATATCTAGTCTACTCATTGAACAGCTATCTTCCAGTTCAAGAATGAAGTCTACTGGCCTATTTACTTTATTTTAAATATACGGTAGTTTGGGAACAAATAATTAACTGAGACTGCAAACGCTCGCCCTTCCAATTTTCAAGAACCTTAACCAATTTTCTGAATTAAACAAAATCCCAATGTCTACAAGAATCACTATCAATGTTAGGGATGTGCTCTGTGGGCATTCACTACTGTGATGAAATTTGAGACACATGTGAGCAGTAGTTCCGAGAAATCCACAGATCCGTAATTTTATCTGAATCAGGATATGTAATGGTTGGCTCATTCCCAAAGTTTGGGATCCCTGGTTTACCAAAGCACCCAATCATATGCTGAAAATTTCAGACAAATCATTGCAGTAGTTTATAAGATACAACTGCAGATAGACAAATAAACAGACAGACATACCCAATAGCAATACCCTCAGTCACCTCCGGTCTGGTGAGGGTAATCATTTAAAACGATGTGTCATTGGTGTTTTCTCTTTACTTACCAAAATCCAGTTGATTTGTATCGAAATGATGTCTACACCACGAGACACCAGCGAGAAATGAGACCGTTTGACGTGTGGCAAAGATTTAAATAACCGCATACATGTGAACAGAAAATCGTATGACGGATTACGCAAGGCATACGTATGTCGTGTTTCGGACGCCGTATTACGCACACATGTGAACAAGCCCTAAGTCATTTTGGCAACGAAATCTCTCATAGGCTTATATAAGCTTATTGCTCTACCCATGGGGGGGGGGGGCGTGCTTATAGGAACGAATCCAGGACGGGAATTCCCGTACCCAGCTTGACTGGGACGGTCAGTACACCACCCCCTCCTAGTTTGACATCCATGGCAAATGATCACGCATCGCGGATCACCGCACAGATGCACTAGGCGGGAATTATAGGCTTCCCGGGTAGGCGCGTGGCCTGAGAGGAGTAGTGACGCAATAGTCGCGTGATATAAGTAACAGAGCACATAGAGGTGCCAAGAGGGCTGGGGAGGCATACTTTTAGTTTTAATTTTTGACCTGGAATTATTTTTCCAGGTCTTTTTTTTTTTTTTTTTTGTTTAATTTCATGGTGCGTGCTAACTGTTATTATTATTTTAAACAGTGATCCTAAAACAATAGCTCGCATGGGTGCTCTCTCTCTCTGAGTGCGGCTAATCATTATCTCCACAGAGAACACCCAAGCTCCAACTTACCATAATTAAGTAAAGTTAAAGATAATAATATAATATATAAAAATATAAAATATATATGATCCACGTAACATACCCTTAGTGTGTATTGAATTAGTTTGAATTACTTTGCGCACAAAGAGATGCGCCCCTATATACATTAATTAAAGGTGTGTACTGCGGCTCGTTAGTGCGGATCCACACGGGTAGCTCTCACAAACCCCAAAACCGTCCTGACATCCTAAGACAGGAAGAAAAATAATAAGAAAGTAAATAATAATAAGCAAAAAACCTAGGTTTGTCAGACAGCCCCAGACTAGCTGAGACTGCATGACGGAATTATGACGTTACTGCACTGCAGTGTGTTTGTTGCATACTTTACGTCACACATGACGTGCTTACATCACAGGAGTCCACAGTGCTCAGTTTGTGTGAGACACAGCTGGGCAAGCAGATTGCGCAGCTGTGGTAGGATAACCGTAGTTATCCTAGAGATGGGATTCAATTGATCTAACATAAATAATAATAATAATAATAATAATAATAATAATAATAGGAAAAGTTTTTAAAAAATAATAAAAAGGAAATTTCCACGATTCGCACCACTGATATATTCTACTGTAAACGAATAATCACACCTCTGCCGAAAAATTTCCCCATCGAATCTGGGTTCCACGACTGGTGGTGGTTGGTCATGGCATATGGACTTCTACGGCTGAAATGTTTGCATTATTACTGGCGCTTATTGGAATGTCTGAAGTGATTGTTGTGGGAATATTAGGCACAGTGTTTATTTCTCCGTCGGTGGTGGTTACTGCGGGTGTCATGATGTTGGTTCTCACTGCTGTGGTGGTGGTGATCCTAACTGGCATGGTGATGGTTGATGTGGCTGGTGCAGTGATGGTCGGCCTGGTGGTTGCTGTGGCGGTGGTGGCGAGGGTGGTGAGCCGTTCTGCGGGTTGAGGTAGTGATGCCAGAGCTGCAACGATTTGTGATGACAATTTCCGTGCTTTCGCATACTTCAGGAGTCGACTCGTGGTGACATTTGGCACGGGCTGTATGTCTTGGGTGTACGCGATTCGCTGCCTTCCCGCATATGGACGATCCGGTGTGGTACTCTTCCTGATTGCCGGGTCGGTGTGACTGGTTGGTGAATGCTGTATTATAAGGGCGGGCGTGATGCTGATGGTAGGTGGCTCCGGTAGGCTCGATTCTTCGTCTATGGTAAGTTCGGGCGGAGATGGTGACTGCGGATAACTGTGTATATCCATCTCCGTGGGCGTCGTGATGACTACTGCTATAGGCTGGCCGGTTGCAGATGTTACTACTGATGCGGGTGCGGGTGTTGTCGTCGTTCTGCTGGTGGATGGAGTGGTTTTTACGGGTGCTGCCAGACTGGATTTTGTGGAGGACTTCTGCTTCTTACTTGCCTTGATGACCGGTGGTGACTGGTGGTGGCGTAGTGCTAGTTGTCACGACTGATGGCTGAAACTCATGTCTGGTTGCTGGTATGGTTGCCGTGTAACTGCGCCAGGATGCTGGCTGACGGGATGTCTGCGAGTCATGTTCTTTGTGCGCGCCATTTTCTTGGTTGGAAGTACTTTAACTGGTAACCGAGATTCAAAACGGGTGGCTAGAGCGGCACAATCGTTGCTTTCCTCACCAGCAACTAATGTCACTTCTATAACACGGTGCTTATGATGGAGCGCGTGTGTTTATCCGTAACGGGTGGCTGTGTAGAGATACTGACACGTCACACAGAAAGCTTGTCTGGAGAAGATGGTCCTTGTTAATATGAAGAGTGAGGTCGGAATTTCGCGTAAAAGTTCGGGTACACGGTTCTTCGCTGGCCAATAACGAATTGCACGGGAACCTCTTCAGAACTGGTACCGATTCTTCAGATGAATCCGACAGCGCTAAGTCTTCAAGGAGTGACATCTCTTTCCCGCATAGTAGCTGTATTGCGGGTACCTAATTAAAACCTAAAACCCTATCTCTAAACTCAACTTTCCAGGCCTGGTATATAATAATGAAAAATTATAATAAAGATACAGCAGAATTTAGTTTTCAACACGAAAGAAGCCTAATGCTATTTGTTCTTCCCTTGTGTCGAGTTTTAACGGGAAGACGAAGCTTTAGAGCGCGCCTCCCTTTCTTATACGATTTAGTGACGTCACTGATGGGCGGATGACCACGCCTGAAGGTTTTGAAGCTGATTCGGTCCGGCCCTATATGGAATGTTTTCACTTTCCCATTCTCGGAGTCAAAGGATTAATTCCTCCCACA
>CM067366.1:73948517-73951017 GCA_034401795.1 Chaetoderma sp. LZ-2023a | reverse complement strand
TAATAATAATAAATAATAAAATAATAATCTTTATTTAAGGAGGGTATACATCGTCAGTAAACTGATCTTCCCGAGGCCCACACACACACGCACGCCCGCACGCACACGCACACGCACGCATTATATATATATATATATATATATATATATATATATATATATATATATATATATATATATATATATATATATATATATATATATATATATATATATATATATAACTATTTACAAATATACAAAATGTACAATATTATAACACAAGTAAAATGACTGTTAAATTAGATAATTAACATATTTGTTCATTTTCGATAGATATTACTAAAACAGTATTGCAGAATAATTACCTCGTCGAATGTCGATGTTCGAATCACCGTTCACGCATACATACGCGCAAGGTCGTACACATTCATTCACACATACACACATACATAGCTATTTAGAAATAAACAAAATATGCAATATTAGAACACAAGTAAAAAGGTGAAATCACATTGCCCATATATCACTATAATTTTGTAATATATTCATGTATATTTGATTTGAATGTCAGCAGAGTAGAAGACTGAGTAATCGTTTCAGGCAGAGAATTCCACAGTGTGCTGCAGTGTATTTGAAGCTTTTTCTGCCATATTCCGTTTTAATCCTCGGAAGTTGTAGGTGATTGCGTGTTTTGGAACGTAAATTTCTAGTGTGCGCCACCCCAACGGAAGTGAACATGTCTTTCATGTAACCAGGGGCCAGACCATTTCTAGATTTATATGTCATAATACCCATTTTAATTTGCATTCTTTTAGTTAAATTTGTCCAGTTTAATGTTTCATATAGTTGTGCAGATGGTGTCCTGTAAGGCATGTCTATTATCACCCTAGCAGCCCGTTTTTGTAGTTTTTCTAAACTATCCAATAATGTATTTGAAGACGGGCAAAATACAAGACTACAACAATCAATGTGTGAAAGGATATACGACTTATAGAAAAGATTTCGTTGCTCAATGCTAAGATAATGTTTATTTTTCCGTAGAATATAAATCAAGGACGAAATCTTTTTACAAAGTTTGCCTATATGTTCTTTCCATGCAAGCGTATTGTCTATGTATACTCCTAAAAGTTTGTCAGATTCCACAACATTTAAGCTTCCACGATTTGTAGGGATCATAACACTATTATTTACTTGTTTCAATTTATGCTTAGTTCCTAACATCATAAACTGAGTTTTGTCCGTATTTAACAACATTTTATTATTTACACACCATTCTTCTACCGACTTCATACCGTTAATTAGATTTTCTTGAATTTCAGCGACATTTGAGCTAGCAGCATGCATAGTTGTATCATCCGCATACATATCCATAAGATTGTTGACACACATGGGTAAATCATTAACATATAAAATGAACAGAAGTGGCCCCAAAACTGAGCCTTGTGGAAGGCCTACTCCTATATCGATGGGCAGTGGTTTAGAATTCTTTCCGGAAATTGAAACGTATTGTTGTCTGCCATTTAAATATGAAGAAAACCACTTTAATGTATTATAGCTGAATTTGTAAATACTTAATTTTTGTAATAGGATGTCATGATTGACAAGATATAATAAAAAGGGGATGTGTATAAAAGGGGATGATTTCTGAAGATCGAGAGCGTCGTCGGCCGGTGGCCGACCAGTCAGGAGCTTTCCAAGCACGGAAACCTGACTGAATAACTGGAGTGCTGAAGACTGAATCCAACATCATCTCGGCACAACTTCAACTACCAGTACCACTCGGACTGCAAGAGAAATCGGCCCACCGCGCTGTGGACAACATCTTCATAGTGTTACATTGTTCCTGTTTTAATTACTAACTGTATAGGAACTAATATTATGGTGGACCCTTACGGTAGTAGTAATGGGGGGTTTTGTGCGTCATTGTTCTTTTTGTTGGAATGTGGTTTTAACCAATCAAAACGCTCCATTTATATTCGCTATTGTTTGGAGAACAATGGCGAACAGCGGCACACGTTTTCTAGATAACAATGACGCACAGCCGCACACGTATTTGAGAATCTTCAACACTGTGGAATGTTCTATTATTTTGAATAAGTTAACCCTTAAAAGTATAAAGGTTGTGTATTTTACGTTTGAACGTAGCGGCGGCGCACCCCCCCCCCCCCCTGCGTGGTTATCTACCGTGGTAGATAATGTAAAAATAATAAGAGAGTAATGTAAAAGAATAGAGTTTAAGAGGGGGTCCGATAATGGAGGTCGTATGTGGAGGAGGATGTAAGAGGAATTACGGTATTGAAGTTTGAAAATAATTTGACTGTTTCGTCGCTAACGTCATTAGTAAACTGTAGAATATTTAGAGACTGCCTGTAAGCTGTTACTGTCCTAGCAACAGCTACCAGACAGATTAGCAACAAAATATTATATATCGGTTCGAGCCAGTACAGTCTTACAGTCGGACGTACGCTCGAATTAGTCTTGTTGTGGATGTGCTCAGATTGAACATCGTCGTGTCGTG